>JABUQX010010672.1:17500-20000 GCA_015478945.1 Trachelipus rathkii
TGTACCCCACCTTTACGAACGCCCTCGTAGTAACAAGGTTGTGCTGTGTCCGCTAAATGAATTTTTTTGTATTGTTAACGTCCAGGTAGTTTTCGCTGCGGTGCTTCTTCTTTCCTGCCACCTCTTTGTTCTGTGGAATTCTTCCATCTTCTGTGTTTCCCGTGATGAATTAATTTCTCCCTCGCTTCAAACATTGCGCTTGCGCTGTGCGTCGATATCGCGTAATTTTACGTTGGGTTATGAACTCTGAGGCGTACAACAGACCCCTCCTGAATAGGCTCTGGCCCGTGATGGTTTGTGTGTGACAATTGTAAAAAAAAAAAAAAAAAAGACAAAACAGTCAGAGGGTAGAGACTCAACAGTTTCCCGGCCTAACTCGCATGGTAGGTCTGAGGAATTAATTGCTCGGAAGATCTTCCGAACTCTACTCTCGGTTTCGTCCACTCGTGAACCACACGGAACCTAGATAACCTCACGTTAGAGCCCGAGATTATACACCAAAGTGCAGGACAGCCTACTTTGCGGTTAACTCGAAGGTTTGGGTCCCCTACAATTGTCGGCGCGGTTATAGGCATAATTTCACAAAGACAGGATTTTCTCCTTTTTCACACGAGGAAGATGTGTGAGGTGAACTGAAGACCCATGCGGAAAAGACTAGAGGATGGCCCAAGTGGCCGTGATTGGAAAAAACGGAGAGGAAAACCCTGCTCAAATACTTAAAGGACTGGTAGTGGGGAAAAATAGATAGAAACTGAGATGGGAAAGGAGGATTGAAAGATATAAATAATTTGAAAAATGAGGGAGAGAAAGAAGACTGAAAGATTGCATACGTGACAAATGCACATACCAGTGCTAGGGACGGAGGGATGCACAAAGATCCCAATGCATTGGTTCTTGTCACTATGCCATGTTCCAGGTATTCACCAGAGCATAATAATAAAAGATCAATACCCCATGCGGATTATTTATATAATATATACAGTGCGTATATACGAATTTTCCTGGGGGGCCGCGATCCTTGGCAAATGCTCGCTTAATTTATTAATACTATATACTATATACCCCTCACTCACTATATATATATATATATATATATATATATATATCTTGTTAATTTATTATATATATATATATATATATATATATATATTATAACTTACCTGTAAACTGTAACAAAAGTCGACAAAACTATTACAGATTGTCCATTACTTATAAAACAAAATCGAGTTTTCGTTTTTTTTTTCGCCCTCTCGTCAATTATTTCATTTTCGTTCACTTGAATTTCTCGGTGAATCGATAGCAGTGCAAGACCATTCAGCCTGGTTTGTGATGTTGTATTCCTCAAGTAAGTTTTAATTCTTCTTAGGGTGGAAAAGGTTCTCTCGGGTGTTGCAGTTGATATAGGTATAGTTGCGAGGATATCCGAAGTTTCATCTACGAGAGCTGCAAAACATTTAGACTTGTTCACAGTGTCAACAACTTGCCTCAACAAAATAGCATTGCATGCTTCTATTATGGAATTTTGAATTTGTGGACTAAAATATTTATAACTCTCTCCCTCTAAAGAAGTCTGCAGACTGGCATCACCTTTTGCTCTATACCGTAGTATTTCCCGAAAATTTCCTTCATTATTCTTTGGTTCTTCTGACATAGATATTTTACCAGAATCTCGATGTCCACGAAGAGCCAATTCTTGCCGACCACATAGTAACACTGTTTCAATTATTGGAACGAGTCGTTTTCTGTTTTTCAATACTTGTTGCTGTCTTTCCTTAATTATTCTGTTTTGAATTGACAGTTCAGGCCTTTCCCATGCTTGCTCAAAACTCTCAGCATCAGCAACACAATCTATGTGGTATTTTAACGAAGCATGGCGGGTAAATTTTTCAATTGCTTTTTTCCAATTGGAGAAACCTTTCGTAATGAAAGCGCCAAGATCTTGTGAATTGACACCAGCCCCTTCTCTAGAAAATAATACGCAATATTTGCGGTATGCACTATTTTCCATCGCTGAATATACTAACCAAGGAAAGCGTTTCAGCCAATGATACTGAAAGCGAAGTATGTAGGTTCTCTTTTCTTCATTTTCTGTAGAGTGTACTTTTTGTGTGTGTTCTGTACCGGGAAAAGTAAAATCTTCAGTTGGTTTCCATACGTTGTCTAAAATTTCCCGTATTTCGCCAGAAGTTTTTTGAGAGTGGTTCTAGTTTATGTACAAGCTTATATCATTAAGTCTGGATTCGTGCTCCACAGATGTGGAAGCTTCGGGTACTAAAATATGAAAAGGTTTTGTAGCTTTATAAGAAGCACCAAAAATACACTCAGTCCTCGTTTTTTGCTTTTTAATTAAAAATTTTGAAATTGAAAGCTGCTGTTTAACCCTTTTTTCAGCCATTTTTAAATACTGGTTCGACTATATTAATAACTATTAACACGGGAACACCATAGAAAAATGAATATTCGCAGATAATAATAATAATAAAAATAATAATAATAAATA
>JABUQX010010672.1:22500-49545 GCA_015478945.1 Trachelipus rathkii
CAGTGCCCAATGGTTCCTCTTTGTAGCTCAGATCCATTCCTATATTAGGAGTAAGTTTCTCTATCAACACACCATAAAACACAATTACAAAGACTTACCTTTCAAAAGAAAATAAAAAATGGCAGCCACACGGTTAGTATCGGAGAAGCCTATAGGAGTAACTTCCAAAAATAACTTCTTTTCCACCCCTACCCTCACCACCATTAAAGGCCATTGACGGTCTCCTGTAATGGAGTTGGTGCCATCACGGAATTGCAGGCCTGTTTTGATGTACGGCCTCCTTTCTTCATAAATTTCTGCAACCTCCTCTGTTTTAAATCTAATTTTCATTTTGTTGAACATCACCTCTCCTCCTCTAAACCTAAACTCTTATTCTTAACAGAAAATTAGGTTTTTGAGCGTTCTGTCTTCAAACACTACTCTGTTGAATCCTACTATCTCTTCCTCAATGTGTGCAATGATGTAATTTGTTCCCGCGACTTTGATTTGGAGTTTCCGAATATTATATCTAATGGCTCAAGCTAACCTGTCATTCTATCACTAATTTCATATGTTCTGTATATCTGTCTCCTAACTCAACTAACTATCCTAAATTCTTCGACGACTTATGTTCCAAATTAGACACATTCTAAATCTTCTCATTTCTCTGAAATCATTATTCTTGGTGATTTCAACGTTCACCACCGCCAATTGCTTTCCTCTAGTTCTCAAGATACAGTTGGTGAACTTGCCTACCACTTTTCTATTCAAAATGACCTGGAACAGTTAGTGTAGCTCCCTACTCGTATCTCTGATCGTCTTTAAAGATAAATCCAACATCTAGACCTTTTCCTAATCTCTAATCCTTCTTTTTATTCTGGTTAAATTCTTTCCTTCTCTGGTTCCTCCGATCTCTTTCTTATCTCTGCATCCTGTTTCTATCTCTTCAAGTTTTCCGCAGGTATTCTTAATGTTTTTGTCACCGGTGCTGCAAACAGGTCGGACTTGCGGTCGTACTTCTTTGATTTCCTATGGAATGACTACAGCTTTTCGGAGTGTGCAAGGCGCGAGCTAATTCTCTCTGCGTGCACGCTATGATCTTTACCTTTCAACTAAGCCTAGATAACCTTGGTTTTAACTCTGTTGTTCTCGATGCTCTTAAAGCGACGCTGCCTTCATGAGTTACAATCATCTTCAAATTCCAGAAATCCCTGCAAATAAAAATTTCATCCAAAATCGTAGAATTAAGGTATTCCTCCATAACACTAAAAAAATTTCTTTTCTCATGGAGAATAACATGTAGGTTTCCTGGCGTCTTTCGTCCTCATGTCCTTTCTGACATTTTCCAAAAAAAATGTTTAACTCTAACTTTGCTTCTTCCTCTCTTGCTCTCCTTTAGTATTTTCCGACAACACAACTACCGTTTAACCTTCGACTAAAGCTGAAATCTTTTCCTCAAACTTTTAATTGCTTTTCTACCAAATAATCCATCCAAGCTTAGCTCTTTTTCCACCGGACTAATGGTCAGATTACTCAATCAGCAGCTTCTTTATTTTCTTCCGAGTAATCAAGCAGTTGACAATTATTTCAAAAGCTAAATTATGTTTCGTATTTTGACCTTTCACTGAACGTCATATAGGTGAATATCTCAATAAGACGTATTGTAATGGAATGTGTGGGAGAAATGAAACCTATCCCAGCATGAGTGTTCCACTGATCATGCAGAGATGCTGGTGCCGAAATTAATGAAAATTATGTTTTTGTCTTAGGTGAAACAAACACAAACTTGCCGTCAGTTCATCAACATTAGAAATGTTGTGACACCTCAAGCAACAGTCAGCGAAATTTTCTCAAAATATAAGGTCAATTGTGACGCACTTTAATCATTTGACTTTAAGCTCAGTAAGAACTAAAGAACAATACAGGCGCATAAGTTAAAGTCGTTAACTTTCAGAAAATACAGAACGTTACTCTGAAATGATGTGTAAGGTGCAAGAGAACTGTACTGAAACTTCTGCGGTAGCACCTACCTCACGGGGCATTCCCCCCAAGCTGGCTAAATACCCGGGTTAGACACTTGAACAAGTAACATAATGTTGCTGTCGGCGCCCACTTCGGCCGATCGACAATTCCCATGATTCATAAACCGAGATATATCGAGTCCTGTTAAGGCTCTAATAATTACACATAGAAAAATTATAATAAATTATTGATAAATAACACTTTATATTTGTCTCCTCATCGTACAATAATATTATCTGAAAGAGAATGTAATTAATTTTAATCCTCAGTACAATGGACAGTCATGAAGGATATTAAAATGAATTGATAAGAGAGATGTAATATTGAGATAATATAACGTTTCTCTCGCCCCATAAATGTAATGGTTCAAGGTTACATTTGATTATAGTTATATGACTATTTGTATTTACCTATCACTACTTATAATATCTTGAGATTGAAAACCTGCAAAAATGAATGTGAATATTGCAGATGTCGACTTAGTACGTGTAGTTTGCACAAAAAATAATTAAGTAAAAAAGATCCAGAATACAATCATTTTATAAATTTTAATTACTTGCACTACCAAAAAAATATACTTTTGGATATTATAACTGTACTGTCATAGTTCTACTCTAAGTATCGGCTTATGGTAAATGAATATAATAAGTGAAGGTGATATATCACCCAGACCCTTGGACGGAGCCCCCTCATATATAATATACTGAGTATATATATATATATATATATATATATATATTATATATATATAATATATATATATATATATATATATATAGATATATAGTAATATGATATATGAATTGTATTTTTTTTTCGATTTATATCTTAGTCCGGGAAAGTCCGTATGGTCGGACAAACGTGGTGCGGGTGAACGCGTGCGACTCACAAAGACGCGCGACGAGGGTAGCGGCGCAGGAGCCGAGCGATGGTCACTTGAAGTAATACCGGGAATGCAGGCCATGTCCCCCACCGGGTAATTTTATGCCCTCTAGGCAAGATATTTGCTCCTACAGCCCATTCGCACTAGCTCCTTGAACCCGTTATTCCTCCTCCCTAGGAGCCGTCCGATAAAACAACGGCGACGGCGAGAGCGTCGTGCGAGGGCGCAGTCATGCGGGGTGAGTGTGAAAAACTAATATTATGTGGTGCGTACGCTGTGAGATAAACCGAATCGCGTCCGCTTATCTAGTATACGAAAAATGAGGCAGGTCTGATTCCAGGAGAAACTACCTAAGCCACCCGGGTGCGTAGCCAAATAACCCGTTAGGGGCCAAATTCAACTGGACTCCTAATTAACCGTTGTTAATGTCAATAGTACTTAAACCAGGAGGGATAAGACATATCAACCAACCTATTACCCCCTGGATGATCCCCCAGTATCCCCACCTTATAATCCCTAATGCATCATTATAACTAGAATGTATTAAAGTCTCGGAAATAAACCAAATCAAATTATATGATTATAAACTCGTTAGTCTAAAGGTAATCAAAAGTGGCGCTAAAAAAGATCAAAGAGAATGATGTTCTTAAAAACATACTCGTCTGGTATTGGCCTATTTGATCCAGAAATAGCATTCATGTGTTAACCACTATAGAAATAAGAGAGGTAAAACTTGTGGGAAGTATTACTTGCCGATAAGAGGTGTAAACGTATTGGTACAAAGTGGATTTATTTAATATAGGGTTAATTTATATTTTTATAGTCATAATGAAAGGTCTAAAATACACATAGGAAACAGAAGGAGATAATTTAATTGTCGAAGGAAAGGGTAGAAGTAGATGCGGCTGGTGTTCACCAGCCGAAACAAAAATGGATAATGCGAAGAGTTACAGAGTGACAAGAGAAATAACAGTGAAGTTCTGGGTGTTGTAAGTAAATATAGAGAGAGTTGTAGAGAGGATTGGATGTTAGGGTAGATAGCGCTCTCAGCTGAAAGAGTAATGCGGAGTATTCTCAAGGCACAAGGATATCGAACTGCAGGTTAGGATCTTGATACGAAATTAAGTGCAATCTTATATTTGTTTAAATATATCGTAAGAGAAATTAGAGTGAATGTGATTGTACGGCATTGCTGAATAGTGTAATAATTGAGGTGAGTTATATTAGGGGATTGTTGTGGGTAGGTATTTGTAAATTAGGGGAGTGTGTTTATAGAACAGTTTAGAGTCAACAACAGTGTATAAATCAGGGATCCGAAATAGTCAAAAGCAAACCGCTTGCACAGTAAATACCAGTTGAAATTAGGAAGTGCCGCGGGCAATGTGAAAGGAACGGAAGCATTTAAGGACAGCAGGGTTTTATGATCCAAGGTAGAAGAGAGAAAGAGAATGGATGGATGGTTGACTAAAGGAGGTCATATAGAGACACTATAAGGACAAGAATGACCATGCAAAACCCGAAGAGATAGTGGAATAAGGAAATAATGGCGGGTGATGTATAAAGCCCACGAAAAAGGTGAAAAATGAAAGCCAGTCTGATAGTGGACTTAAAGGGGAATACTTAAGAACCCAATTAAGATAAAAGAGATGATGCCAAACTGTAGAGAAATGAGGACAGAGATGTCGTGAATTATAAATATTATTGTAAAGGCCAAGATAGGGACTAAAGTGGATATCTTATGTGAGCGTAAAGCTGGTATTATGTGAAAGATTTAAGAGAGAGCACTCGTCTGATTCAAAAGATGTCAGTTTGGAACAATTCCTGCTACAGTTTGCAGAGAATTGAGTTGCAGAGCACCTCGCAATGTGATAATAGAATGGGATGGTAGAGGACAGTGGGGGCGGAACATAGATTTCTAAAAAGGGAAATATCAAGGAAAGGCGGAATTAAGATAAGAATGAATGAGGTGGAGGCCCAAAAGAGGAAGGTGAGAACTGGACTGGTGGGATCGGGGGAAGTTTAAAGATGTGGTGAAGAAAGATATAGGGAGGGGATGGGTCGCCGTAAATTATGATAATAACATATACAAAGGGAAAATGATTTAAAACATTGCTTTCAATAGAAAGATATCCATTAGCATCGCGGAAAAACATTATTACTTAGGAAAAATTCAAATAACGTTTCACGTTTCAAAAAATATGAAACATTTCATGATTCTAGATTCATAACCCATGTGAAGAGAATCTTCGTAAAAAATGTTCCCATATTTGCCTGTTGTCTCCAACTAGCCCTAACGGATATGTTTGTGCTTGCCCCAAAGATATGAAGTTAAGAAGCGATAATCACTTTTGTGAAGGTAAGATTTTGCAATTATGTATGTACTCTAAAAGTTTTTAAATTTTCTAAATTTTCCCACTTCCATCTCACATTGAATTTCGGAGACTTTTGCATTAGTTTCAGTGTGCTATTTCAAACATATATAGGTTGCCTTTTGAAGTATTAGATACCAATCCTGTTTAACAACACCTAGATACCTTCGTTGCATTCAAATAACAGACATTGCCTTGACATGGAATATAATCCTTTAAAATTGTAAGTGTCAATTTTTTGAGTTGCTTTTTCAATTGTTCAAGCCGGCCAATTGCGAACTGCTGAATACTACAAATATTTCTTTTATAGATGAAATTTATTTCGCTGATTGCCGAAAATGAATGTATATGCGAAAGTTCTTTGATAAACTGGGGAAGAGTTCAAAAAGTTATTGGAAGAAGTATGAAAAGAATTGTGCCTCATAAACGAGATTCGGGTATGCAGATCTGAGTTGTGAGAGTTTGATAAGTATTTGGTGTAATCAAGAATTCAGACGTTGATTGAGATATAAGAGAGTGGTTGTTCAATGAACTCCTTGCTGTAGTGTCAAGTTATGTAGAGGGAATTGGGAAGGAGACCTCCAGACCACCTTCATTAATATGGAAAAATAAAAGTACTGAATATACGCTGCTTTGAAATAATTAAGATGTGTTTATCTGAAATGGCGTGAGATATCAATGACAAGGGACGAAGCTGCTTAATTATATAGCGGATATATGGGCAATGTTTACGCGAGCTATTTATACCAAGTATGGTGGGAGAGGTAGCTAGTGGATATACGATGTTTTATCATATGAGTGCATATAAGTGTAGTATTTTAAAGATATGGGCGTTCACAAAGATAAAGGATAATCTTATACTGGAGATAATGCTTGATGTGAGTTAGTGCATCAACGAGCAAGGTTCACTTGTTTTAAAGTAGCTAAGAAACCTCTTGGAAGTTATCGTAAAGTAAACGTAATATTGTGTAATGATGAAATTACTCCCAAAGTATATAATATACGGGGGGTGGCAAGCATTAAATGTCTTTAAGACATTTTATCAAATGATTGGTGGTGTATCGGGTGAATAGTGAGCAAAACCAAGTGTTATCCGTTTAAATTTAGAGTAGATTATAATCATTTGGGAGGGTACAATAAGCGCTAGAGGCAAGATAGATGTTTGAGTTCGAGGTGACATATGGGCTATAAGGTGGTATGTGTCTTAGAAGTGATGCGATAATGGCTTGTTCTAATGGTGGAATGTTCATTAAGTGTTAGACTATGTGAAGACTGATATAGTTGAAGCGCTGAGTTTGGTGAGACAAATATAAGAAAGTCCGAAAATGACTGTTGTAGATCAGTTAAATTTAAATGGCCTCCGGAGTGAGCTTGGTGTTGTCTTGCTGAGTTCTCCTCGGTGATCGTTCAATATCGTGTGGATTTCAAGGTCGATCGGGATACGTCATAAACTCTTGCTCTCTCGGTGGGCGTCTCTCTCCGTCACCATAGCATCTCTCTCTCTCTCTCAATCTCTCGTCTCTCCCTCTCCTATCAATACGTCAAGCTCTACTCAATCTCAACTTCGTGCTCTCGTCGTGCTCTCTCTTTTCTTTTTTCGTTCTCTCTTACTATCTACGAGCGGCCACACTGAGAATATCAGTCAACTAAGGTTTATATGTCTAAAGAGGGCCGAGCATATCCGCGGTGTTGAATCGAAGAATAATTTTATTCAGGGATATGTAAGGTTACGTAAGCGACCGAGACATTAGTTTTCCAACAGAGTGTCCAAGATGAGAAGTGTAGAACGGTGAAAACTGATAACTTTACGTCAACCACTTGTTCAGCTCATCATATAAGCCAAAGTATTACTTCCTATCAATGGTTAAGGAGACAACGTCTATAGAAGTCCAAGATAAAAGGTGTGAAGAATTTTGGACACTCCCAGAAGAAATATATACGTAACGGCGGACGAAACAAGCCAAACTAAATTCCATCAAAATAAATATAAATTTTGTTATAGGAAGGGGTATAAAGTTTTATTGGAAACGCAGGAAAACGAGTACAGGTACCAAAAGTAAAAAAGATAAGATAAGGTGTTAACGGAGGTAGTGGAAAAGACATACCAAGTTAGCAACATCGTTGGATGATAACTATGCTTAAGCGTGTACAACTCTCTAAGCTCCATCCACATTAATTAGTATGAAAGAATTAAACACCAAATGAGATTAGATACGGTGATAATATACTTAAATCATAAAACCTAGTGAGGGTACAGGTATTACTTTCTACTCCTAGAAAGATTATCCAAGAGGTCACCACACTCGAGAGTGAATATACAAATGTATTGGTATCAGGTCAAGAAGATATTTATGTAGGATTATCTTTAACAATCATAAGAACAGAAGAACTAGTTAAGTTAATTGTGAAGATATTCAGATCTGGAAATAAGGAAGTAAATGCTCTCAAACTGATTTAGACTATTCAGAATGATACCAGTAAAAAGTCCTAAGTTCTAAATGGACCGTGTCCCCTTTATTTGCACAATATTCAACAAATAAAGCAAAAAATCACACTATGTTCAAAGCCGTTTAATGGAAGCCGAGAATGTGACAAGTTTTTAGTTCTCTACAAAAGTGAAATACTCTAAAAATGGTTAGAAGAATCGGACAAATTAGAATAAGTAATTTCGTGAGGAGCAAAAAACATAATAAATACAGCAGAAAAATACCACAAGAAAGTAGATAAATTAGAGAAAGAATTTCAACAGTATGTGGTTGCTCCCCCAAAGGCTAACTTTGCTATCAGATGGAACATCTTGTTCAACACAGAGATGCTCCTCTACTGAGTGGATGTGTGATAATGGAGAATGTATCTCTAACTTTACCAGGTAAAGAATTCGATTCATATTGTAAGTAAATTATTATTAAATTGGATTTAATTTGCTGTTTTTTTAGGTGTGATGGAAGTGTAGACTGCTCAGATGAATCGGATGAAAAAAATTGTACTGTTATTTGTTCCGAAGAAGAATTTCAGTGCAAAGATGGGTCTTGTATTACAAAGAAATTTAAATGTGATGGCTTTAGAGATTGTCGTGACAACTCAGATGAAGAAAACTGCACCAAGGCGAATAAAGAAGACTGCACCGGAAGTAATTCACTTTTATAATTAAACTTTTATTTCTTTATTTAGGTATGTAAGTTTACTATAATTATCTACAAATAATTGTCCATTTTTCAGGTAAAACTTGGCAGTGTGGATCAGAAGAATTCATCCCCTATTTCTGGAGATGCGATGGTCGCGTCCAATGTACAGATGGCTCGGATGAAAAAAATTGTGATAAAATAGTCTGCCAAGAAGATAAAATGAAATGGATTGATGGTAAGAATCCTTGCTGAAATCTAAAGCTTTCACTAAAGAAAAGAACCAAATAATTTATTTATTGATTTTCTAGGAACATGTATTCCCTCATCATTGTGGTGCGATGGTGATAAGGACTGTAATAATGGCGAAGATGAAATAAATTGCCGTAAGAACAACTAAACATTTCTTTCATATATATATATATATATAATATATATATATAAATGTAGTAGATGTAGGGCTCAATAGTATCAATAAGTAAAGGTGACTATTATAATATAAGATAGAGAATGGCTAGGGTGGTATGATATGATGGATATATATATAGTATATAGGATAGATTATGTATTTTTGACATTAGTACCTACTGGGCAGAGAATACACAGACAGTCATAACGATTTATACCTAGTGAGTGCCGTCGCAGTATCACTGTGGAAAGGCTATTTATAGGTGGATTTATTACTTAGTTAACTGCGACAATATCGTATTAACCTAAAGGAATCATAAAGGTATATCTGGTATAAGGCTGATAGTACATTTTACTTACAATTCATTAATTACTCACGAAATTATGACTCGAACGCATCCTTACTGATCCGAACACATATAGCCAAACAGTAATAGCGTGTAGTATAATGAGAGAAAAAGGTGTTAGTATAATGTAGAATATTATAATAGTATATAATTATATAACCTAGTTTACTAGCGTACGAATAGATTATATTATATATTTATATATTATATAAGTATTAATTAACTAACTCACACTCACTCACTCCGACCAGATGTTAGGGGTACTAAAGCGACGTGAGTAACTATCATGGAGGTAGGACGTTATTCTACTTAACCTCACCGTAGGGATAGGTACGGAGAACCCCTTATATACTCGAACGTAAATTACTAAATATAACGAAAAGGAAGCTCGTATAAAGCGAAGTTATCCTCAGTGAATAGAAACTACCTCAACTCACCTAGAAAATAGAGGGGGAATAATATGAGTACTCTATCATTCCCGTAGTATTTCTCCGGTATCTTCGTATACCGAGTGATCCTACAAATACGCTGACCGTATTCACACGGTCACTCTCTAGGTCATAATAATATAATTACCTGCTATGACGCAGTATGTTATTATTTTAATAACATTATAATAGTTATTTTGTGAGTGTGAGTGAGTGAGATATCAATAAATTATTATATATGCTAAATTTATCACAATATAAATAGTATATTTCATATACTCTAGATAATAGTTATTTAGCATTCATTTAATATAAGTATTCAGATTTTTATTTTAATATTATTATATTTATATTTTGTTTTATAATTATGTACATATTAATTGAATCTTGACTGAATTAGTACGGTTAGGTATTAAAAATAACTATGTTTTAATTTTTATAGCTTTATAGAAATATCTCATCATATCTATAAAATAGACTAATTACTAAGAGAGCAGAGTATATATCTATTGATTTCACTACTCTATATTATAGTGGGTATCGATATATGTATTCACTCCTTGTAGTGCGTGATTAGTAGTAGTAGTGAGTACTATTATTAACGTCTCTACCATATTTATATATATTATTTTCATATATATATTTGCATTGTTATTAAATATAATTATATATTAAGTAAATATTAAAATATTGATAGAGTATTAAATAGATTGAATGAATAAAATATTGTAGTATAAATTTATAAGGTTAAAAATTACTCTGAATATATAATACTACAATTCTTATATTAAAAATATATATTTTATTTAATATTGTGAAATAGATAGTTATGTAACAAATATTATGGTAAAGTTTATTATAGCCGCATTTAAAGATAAATATAATAAGTACAAATTTTTGAACAATGAGTAAATAAAAATGAATAGCATTATAAAAATTAAAACAAAATAAGGTAGCGCATATCATATATAAATATATAATCTAATTAGATAACTCAGTGTGTGAAATATGTGAGTAGGTAATCCAATTTACATTTAGAGGTGACAGAAATCTGTGATTTAAACAGCTGCAAGCATCATAGCATTATTATGAATTAAGCTATCTACATAAATAGTAAAACCGAATAAGTAGACCTCAGCAAGCAGTAAAATAGAATATATTTACAAATAAATATAAATGCTTTGTATTAGATCCACATCTCACAAGTATGCTTAAGTGATCAAATAATTATTTCACATTATAATGATTTGTTGTTTAATACTCGAATATATTTGGAAGCCTATATAAAAATAATTACTCTAAAATAAAAATACAGTTATTTTAATAAAATAATAAAAATTATAAATAAATATAGCTAATATATCTTATCTATCACAAATAAATAATCAAAGCTTTTTGTTATTGTATTCTCTTAGTTGATATACTGTAAATATGCGTAATGACTATTTTATGGTTAGTTAGGTTATATTGACTAGCTAGTCAATCTATAATTTATTTAGATTAAGAATAAATATGTATGGTTTATAAAGTAAACTTTTTTATTTATTAAAATATAATCCATAAAAATTATTGTGAATAAATAATATAGTTAATAAATGATAGGGCCTATTATTAGTAAGATATTTTATGTTACTCGTAATAAATTAGACTTTTCATACTCTCGGTTTAATATAGATATTATATAATTGTAATATATATATTAAAGAGTAGTTATAATCTCAATAAGGAAAAAATTATACACAATGTCTAGTTACAATACCTAACTAGTGGCTACTTAGAGCAAGAATTCTAGTATATATGAACAAGGTACTATCTCATTATACTTTCACTGAGTTAAATCGATCTAAACTACGTAGAACTAAAAATAGTACCTACCTTATTATGATGGATGTAAGATTTCCGGAACTCGCCGCTCTATGTGAGCTGCTATGGCGGCGTACGTATGCACTCAATATCACTGCAGCCTCAGCCTACCTACGGTTGTGTCGCTTATCCGATAAATGATGTACACTACCCATCAAACTCTGATGTATCTCTCCTACGATACAGTAGACTCAGACAGAACACTTTGAAAATATATTCTTTACGTGTGTATAGTATATTACATTCGAATATTTACTTATTATAAAATAATAAATTAATATGATATTTTTATCTTTATTATAGTAAAATCTATCAATATATATATCTTTAAATATTACTATTAAATTATCTAACATTGTATTTCGCGTGCCCCTTATAAAATTTTTCAAATAATAAATAATAATATAATAAATTTTTTCCACTTTGGGAGATATAAAATTTTTTAATATAGACATATAGGTAAATATATTATACTTAAAATTTTATTAATTATGATAAAATTAATGCTATATCTATATTTGTCTATATCTCTCTTTCCTCTTCATCTAATCATGTATTACCCTTTCTATTATTAATGTTAATAATAATTATTTAATAATTTAATAAATAAAATAACCATAGATATATATAATAAAAAAACAAGAGTAATAATAGCACTACGTTATTTTTATCCTTCATCCTTATTTATTAGATATTATTTTTCTATCAGATCTTTCCGTTAACCCACTCACCTATATGTAAACTTTCTACAGGATATTCAAAATATATTTATTAATTATATTTTAGCTGATATTTAATTGTTTCACATAAGAGTAATATTTGAATAATATATTTTTTTTTATTATTAATTAATTTGTTTATATTTTTTTTATATACATTAGTTTTGGATTAATGTTATAGATAATATATTGAAGTTATAATAATAATATATAATAATAATATTATGCTGTATTAAAGAAATTAATGTGATTGTAATTTCATAATCAATACTAGTATATTAATTTGTTGATATTTGAGATATATAGATCTCAGTTTATACAGTATAAAGGCTTAAAATATACAAATATATAAATAATTATAATATTAATATATAGTATAATATATTGAATAATAAATAAATTAAAATATATAATATATTATAAATTTAAAGATATATATAATAATTATATAATAAGATATAATATATATATTATATATATATATATAATATTATATATATATTATTAAATTAGATATATAATATATATATTATATTAAATATATTAATATAATTATATATATATTAATTTTATATGATATTTTGTAATTTACTAATTAATTATTATAATATATTAATTAATTAAATATTATTTAATATATTATATAATTATATCTATAAATATATTAGTATATAGGCCCTTATTTTGTTAATTATCGTTATACACAAGTCATATTGTATTTAAATATTATTTATGAATGATAAATAATTTATATGTAATTTCAGTATATAAATATTTTTTTATAATAATTTTATTTAATGTTGTAGTACTCAATAATAAATAATAATGATTAATATATAATATAATTAAATAATATAATATTATTAAGTTTAATATATATAATTAAGATAATATATAGATATTATATATAATAGATTAAATTATAAATATATATATTAATTATTTATATTAATTATATATATATAGTATATTATATATATAATATATATATATATATTATATATAATAATATATTATAATATATTATATATATTTAAAGTAATTATTATAATAAGAATAGTAATAATATATAAATAATAATTAAATATATACGTAATTATTAAAGTATGTTATATATTATAATATATGTATATCGTAAGTTGTATAAAGATATAATATTATACATAGATGGCATACTCATATGTAGTACTTCATTAAGTAATAATATTAAAGAGGGATCATCGTAAATTCTACTTATAAACTTAGTAATATTAAAGTTTAAGACATACGTATTAATAAGTGGTAGTAAATAAAACTGGATATTAATATAATAACTAAAACGAAAAATAATAAAAATGTAAATAAAATTAAGAATGAAAATATAATAAGTTATATTATAATATTAATTTATATATTAATAACTAGTTATGATATATATTTATATACGTATTATATATTTATATAATATAATATAATATATATAATAATATAGATATATATATTATATAGATATAATTATATTTTTATAAAAAAAGTGGGTAGGCGTATGGTGATAAAATATATACGGTAGGTGAGGTATTATGTAAAATAAGAACGGTGGCCGGGACCTTACCACTTCTTCAGAGGAGTAAAAAGATAAAGCTTTCAATGTAAAAAAGTATAAAAGTAGTGCAGTTATATATATTTTATAGTAATTATATATAAAATAATAATATATGTAATATATGTGTATAATGAATATATTTAGAATGAGAGCCTAATCTCAAGATCTAATGATGTTACATTAGATAGGAGAGACGGAAACAATGAAAATGAGTTAAACTCAATATAGATGAATAAATAAAAGTTGAGTAAGAAGATAAACATTGGTAGGTAATTCCTTATGGTAAGTATATATAAATATCATATTATAAATATAGGTATAATATTAAAGTTAGAATATTACTCTGATATAATTATAAATAGGGAAAGAAACGTAGATAATAAAATATATATATATTATATGTTAAAATAAAATTAAAAATAATAGTGATGATGATAGAATGAAATAGTAATAAGTAAGCAGAAACTGACCGTAAAGATATATTAGTATAAAAGATATAAATACATATGAATAAATATATAGTCTCAATAAATTAAAGGAGATAGAACAAATAGATAGAGCTAATATAAGGTATAGATATTAGATAGAAAACATGATACGATATGTTATAGTTTATTAGTGAGTATAATATACCTGATGGTAAAATATAATCATATGATATAGTGAGTTAAATGAGTAGAAAAAAATTATTTTAATGAGTATATATATTTTAAAAATATAGTAAATAATAAATATATAGATAATAAAATAATATAAATAAGTAAATAATAATTAAAGAAAATAGTTATAAATAATAAAGGAATATATACTCAAATATAATATATAAATATAATTATAAGTATATTTATTTATATATTTGAGTAGGTTAAGTTTGTTTATTAAAGTTAAGTATTATAATCAACAGTATTAATATCATTTAAAATAATATATAGTTAGATATTATATATATATATTATAATACTATTATAAATATTATTAAAATATATATATATAGATTATTATATATATATATATTAAGAATAATATATAATTAATATAAAATTATTAATAGATATAATATAATATATATATTATTTATTAATAAGTAAATATAAATAGATATTTAATTAATATAGTAAAATAGAATATGTAATATAATTGATAATTATATATAGAATATCAATTAGTCAATATATTAACATATATAAGATATAAATATATAATATATACTATATTATATATGAAATGATTAATATTAATATAATATTAAAGTAATATATATATAATATATTATTAATATTAATTAATTAAATATATATAATATATAATAGTTTAAGAAACCTTTAGTTGACTAACTCTCACTGAATTAGGCTAGTTTTAACTTATATAATATTATTATTATTAGTTTTGGGAAGTGTGAAAGTTGGATTATCTAATCATACTAATATTTGTCTACGAATAAAGTATTAGTGAATATAATATTTAGAAAGGTAGTGGTAGTGTTTTATACATGACCATAATCTAGAATTACCTTATCATAAGGAAGAGGAATTAGTTTAAAAATAATGTATATTTATCTCATAATGACTCACGACGATAACTTAGTTGAAGAGTAAGCAACTCACCTACTCTGTAATAATATAATAAGTGAGTAGTCATATTATTATACTATCTGTTACTCTATAGTATTTTAGGTATAAAGTAGTATAATTTATATACACGGCAATAGGTTTATAGTGAGGCTTACTCACTCAGAGTACGACTAGGGATAACACAGGTGAGTGAGGGACGTATTTTTATATTATCCATACTACCAGTATATGATGGTAAGTGAGAATATAGGTATGGAACACACCCGTCAGACACCATAATATATTACCATAGTTAAAGTATAATGAGAGAGGGTGCGTATAGACCTCTTCACTCACAGAATGAGTAGGTGAATTTTTCCTACCCGTAGTTATTTTATAAGTGTGAATAAGTACATACTGAATAGAGACCCCGACTTCCTAGCATATCGTTCATGTATCCTTTTGGTAATATATGGTTAAATTTTTTATTAGGTGTAAAAAAAATAAGTGAAAATAATAGACCTTGAGTGACTCAATATTTTATATTTATATAATCTAGTTGTTTATTTATCTAAATGCTTATTCAATAATTAAATCTTAGTAGTTAAATATTAAAAAAGGAGTTTATTTTAATTTATTAAATAAAAAATATTTTATAACTTTATTTCAAACTAACATTAATTTAAGTATTTTAGCATTATTTTAGACATTAACTTTATTTATTTCCTGTTAGTACTGATTCATTTTGTTTGAGCTGAGTAATTTATTTTTTACTGTTTTATTTTTTATTTTTTATTTTTTTTATTTAATAATTTTTTATATTTATTTTAATAATTTTTACCTTTCTTTCATACTTCTATTTTCCTCTTCTTATATATTCTAAGCTCACATACTAAGTAAAATTTTAAGTATAGCTACATCAATCTCATAGACAAGTATATTTAGATTATTATCCTATAATTTATACTGATTAGTCAGTATGATAGTTTTTTGAGATATTAGATTTTAGTACATCTTAAAATAGAATGTTCAATTAATTAAATTATACCAAACTAAAACTTTAATTAATATACTATTATACGTTCATAGTATATGCTCATATTACTACGTTTTTCTAAGCTACACTACGGGACAATAACTTTTATGGATACATTGCATAGAAATAAAACCTTTCTATATAATGTTTCATCCTTTATTCTAAGCATGATATTAATGTTGCGCAAATATAATGGAAAACATATATTAATATTATTAAGTACAAGTACATTTAAAAATATATATTTGAAAGTTCTAATAATGAAATAATAATAAGTGTTTTTATAATTATAACATAAAATATAAAAGATTTAGTTTATTTATAGTATAACTCTGACAAAATAGTTGTATATAAAATATCTCACTATAAGTAGTAAATATTTAGATAGATAGTGCATTTGTATTAATGATTACACCAGAAGAATTGTAGGGTAAATATACATTAATATTAATAATACATGATCTTTCGTTCTTTTTTCCATCCTTAGATTGATATATATATTTATGGAGAAAGTCGACCTATTAATTAAATAAATCTCATCAATTTTAATATATATATATAATATATATAATATATATATATTATATATAGTGATATAAAGCAAAGCTCATATAAAATTAAAATAATAATGTGAGGTATTAATTAGTCATAGGGTACCATAGTATTACTCATCACAAATTGTATAATTTATATTATCTATAAATTTTTTACCTATTGTCTAAATATATAGAGTAGTATAAGTTAAAATAATTTTAATATATAATATATATTTAAATATTAATTTATTATAATTTATAGATATAGATAAGACCTAAATCTGACTAAACCATATAAGTAGTATATATCTTATATTCATACTCTATTCTTAATCATGATAATAAGTAGGCATATAATAATATTAGTCTATATATATATAAATATCACGTACCATGTCCCGTATCTAAAATATACTCAGATATTTATATTTATAAATGTTCTGATGTACTACTGTCACATATACTAGGAACTTCATTCCTCTATCATTATTAATGTTTTAATATATTTGAGCGAAATTTAGGGATATCCGTTGCAACTCAATATATAAATGATATCAGATTATAATTTATGAAATAATAAAGTAGTCATCACTCAGTAAGAAGATACTCTCGATGTATTAATATTGTCAGTTTATTATGTTTATATTCTCAATATTTCAACAGACAATAAAAGAATTTGTATTTAATTTGTGTGATTGTCTATCTACTACTAAATACTCAGTTTTTTGTTTATATAGATTTTATAGATTCTATTAATAATATACATCATCTTATTATATTAAAACCTTCTTATTAATAGTCTACGCCAAATAGAACTGTATGTGAGTGTACAAAAAGTAGCTCAGTAAGTATTGCTCCTAGCGTAACAGTACTAAGTATGTCAGATTCAACGGGATTAGACGATACTCATATCGATTTACATTTACACCACTTCTTAGATCGTCAGCAGAAATAATGTCATCGATTTTCGATGTGCTCGCTCTCATCTCATCACAAATACTTAATAATCATCATATATCTCACCTACAACATATTATAAAGGCAATGTATAGATACAATTCTACTTAATTCACCATAGTAAGATATATAATTTACATTTAATTATATGAGTTTGACGTCAGTATATATGATCATAACATGTGAAAAACTTTATTCTACTTATAATAAGAGATTATATGGTGTTAGAAATTATATCACTTTCACTTATGTGGCTAATAGGTTAACGGATTATTATTGTGTACAGCTCAGATTATCTGAATATCTATAATTTAATTTCAGATTCTAAACAATTATACTATTCCAGAATACTAAAATTAAAAGAACATAGAGTAAAATGTGTACTGCATAAATTAATTTTATTCCTCGAAACCAAGATCCATTATTTTGTATTCAAGGAGTCATGGCACTGCGATTGTATTGGGAACCAATAGTATAGGTATTAAATATGGGTGCTGAGAGCTGAACTGTCCAACCAAATAACTCCAACTTAATTTTCATGACCTAATATAATATTATAATTATTATTAATTATGAGTAATTAATTTACTATATAATTCAATAAAATAGTCTTCAAAATAAAGATATCTGAGTAACGTATTTTCATATAAAATTTAATATTTTAGTATATTTCAAAATTTGAAGATGATTTAATTTTTATTGTAAGCAATAAGTATTCTAAAAAATAGATTTTTTTGCATGACTAATATCCTATATGTATTTATTTTATGATTTACTAGACAATATGCCCAATCCAATTATTAGTAGATCCGTCGAATATCTATTCAAATTAGTAATAAAAACGTTCTGAATGAAGGTGCAAAAGTGAGGGATTCACGGGATATATATACTAATTCCCCTATAATTTCTGTGAGATGCAAATGATCCGCTGTATAATGCCATAATGTACAGTATATTGGCTCGGATAGAAAAAAATTTTTAATTAGTGGATACATATAGTTCCTGCTTCCAAGAATAATTAAAATTAGAAATGTAAGTTGCAAGGCAAAAAATAATGTCATTTTTAAAGTTTCACTAAAGAAAGAAACCCAAATATATTAATTTATTGATTTATATATATAGGTATATATTGTTAATTCCACTCATTCTACATTATAGGTGGTATATTATAAATAATATGGCAGCGTTCGATGCTCCGGATCGCACCTAATGTAAATCTATATAACGGACTGTGTAACATATGTGTCGAACAGATGCAATATACACATCTCACAAAACGGACTCGTAAGACACACAATTGCATAGAGAATAGTCTGTGTATCCAATTTTATATAGTGTTTGTATTTTTTATGTAATAAATAAATTAATAACACTTAAAATATAAATAATAAATATTATACTAATAGATAACACAAGTATAAGTGAAATAAAATATCAGGATAATACATTTTATTGGATATAATTAGATTACAGAAAATGTTGTCCAGCAATATTAAATACGTCAATAAATATATATAATAAATAATTTTTATCAATGCAATATAGATAATAATACATAAGAATTGAGCATTTTATTCGAGCAAGTTTTATTATGCACGTGGAGGTCTCGAATGTACTAGCTCAGTAGGTGTATAAGTAACAATATAAGATAAAGTTAAGTAACAATATAAGTAACAAATTAACTAATATATACACGTAGTGTGCAGTTAACATATACTAGTAAATTAATTAATAATTACCAGTTTAATGTTATTATGAAAGTAGCAACATGGCAGTTTAATAAATAAACCATGCTCACAAAAGACGCAGGGATAAAAGTAGTGCGTAACATGTGAGTTAAAGGGATGTGTACATTAATATATAACTCCAGTACTATATGAGGGGGTGAGCGGAAGAACCCTATATAGTTATATATATATATACTATATTACATATACACCCGACACCCAAATATTTATCACATAAAAGTAAGCGGTGGAGTTTCACTAGTATAGACCCCCTCCACCGTAGAGAGGGGGAATTTATAGTCTCATTACTCATGTATTTTATACTGATGTATATAAGTTCACGTGAAGCACCGACTCCTGCCATCGGTGTGGCATACCCTTGGGGTATTCATTAACCTTTATGAGTTATACTTATAGTTATATAATAAATAATAATAAAAAATAATACAAATAAATATTATAATATAGATAAAAGCATATATTTATTTTTATAACGATGAAAATACCATAAAAATGTTTCTTATGTAGCATATTTAAAACATTACAGTTGTATGAGATAGATCACAAATTTTTTTTAAATTTTTTATATTGTATATAAATATTATATTCTCAATACAATAATCTTTATTATATCCAAAAATTAATTTCCTTTATTACTATATATACGTTATAGTTACTATAATTTTACAAATAACGTTTTTTAGATTTTATTATTTTCATTTTATAAAAGACACTTATATAATTAATATTGACAGTCAATACACAGTTCAAAATGTATAGGTTTGTTTATAAAATGCTTTATTATAGTTTCCAGTTAGAGTCTATACATTTATGTTTGAAGTGTTTCAGGGATGCTGTAATAATATTAATAATAATAATAGTATAATACAGAATAATTGAGATAACAGATGTTGATTATAAGACTTTAATACTAAATATTATATATATATTAATTATAAATATATAGATATATTAATAATGAATAGTTATACATTGGCTGTAAAATGTGTTTTATAAATATTATATTATATATTAATATTATATATATATTTATAATATATATTATACGGATATATATATTAATATATATATATTAATATATTTATATTAATAATATATATACGTAATAATATTATATATTAATATATTATATTAAATATATATTATATATAATATATATATATATTAAATAATATACTATATAATAATATATAGTTAATTATTAACACGTTTATGAGTCATAGACACGTATATGTATTTAATGACCAGTTTAGTATATATAATTAGATATATATACTATATACCTAATATATATATTAATTATATAATATTTAATATATTAATATTAATTTATATATATATCACTAAAAAACCACTAAATAAAAAATCAATTAATAATATATATATTAATTATTTACTTTACCAATTATTTCTCCATCGAAATAATATAGTATAATAATGCTTAAAACTATTTTTATTTTTTGAGATAAGTTTTTTTTCTTTGGAAAAAAATTTATAGTAGAAGGATATGATTTGAGCCTATAAAATTTTGAGGATCGCTTCACTACTGTACCATAGTTTGTGTACAATTCCATGTAATTAAAATAAAAACATTCTTATAATATGCAGAATAATAGACCGGTATTTACGATAATCGGTGAATTACGGAATCATAAAGTTCAGAATCGAATTACGTTGATGTGAGTGTTAAATGTGTTTACGAATTACCTCAGAATCCTGAATATCGATTCCACAGACTTCTCAGGATTCGAATCCGAATATCACGAATCCGTGTGGGGAATGTACGGATACTCACGAATTCCTAAATCTACTCGAAATCTCAATATAAGCACTTAAGATTTCGAATTTCACTACGTAATTATCCTAGATACCGTAATTATCTAGATACGAGCTCTGAAATTGCGTGATGTAATATTCAGCTATAATTTGCACGAATACGGATTCGATTCCGCCTCACTGATATACCGTATATTATAATATTAATATGTGATTAAAGATATTATTTATAACCTTAATGTTGTTATATATTAAGTACGAAATAATTATTATAATTTATAATTTTATATTTCATATTTTATATCTATTATATATATATAGATATATATATAATATATTAATATATATATAATAATATATATATATATATATATATAATATTAATTATATAAATATATATTATATATATATATATATATATATATTATATAATATATATATATATATATAATTATATAGAAATATTATCCGTGTATATTAATTAGATATGATATTAATATATATATTATACTATATATATATATAATAATAGTATATAATTAATATATATATATCTATTAATTCTTTATATATATATATTTCTTTCGTTCCTGATTTTTTAAATGGAACCTTATAGAAATGATTCTTAAATTATATATTACGAAATGTTAATAAAATTTCATGTAAGAAAGATACAAATAAAATTACCATTAATAATATAAAGAATTATTAATAATATAGTAGCATATCTTATAGAGTCCAAGGAACAATTATTTTTCTCCAACAAATTAACTCTAGACTACCTAGTAAAACTAATTGCAAGTTTAATTTTTAGTTATTTTATTTTATATATTATTATTTGGTGGCATAGTGATTATAATAATGGCGCTTTTTTAATTTTATAATATAATAATTAATTATTATTTTTACATTATTGATGTTAGTAAACTGGAGTATATTGTCCGAGGCTTTCTCATTTTCTTTCCTTTTCCACCCACTCGAACAGTTCCCTCTTCTTCGGGTTTGTCAGACGGTCTTCCTAGATATAAACTAGGACTCTCTGAAAATATACGAAAATAGCATATAAAAACTGTAGTTACTCACTCGTAGATCGTAAAAACCCCCCTCTTGAATTGGGGCTTTTGCCTTGATGTAACTGGTGGTGACCAAACTAATATTAATTAAATAAATAAATTCAAAACTGCTTTACACTTAAGGACATATGTCACATATTTAAGATTACAGAAGGGTGAGAGGTGCTTCAATTTAGGTTGTAGCAAGATGGAGCCATAGGAGATTGAAATAGCAAATACAATTCACTATACATAACTGATCCAGTGAAGAAGCCTTGGGGTTCACTATTGCTAAGTATTGGGTTGAGTGCTTCTATAGTATACTGATACTAATAATGTAATTATTTGGTACTTATGAGTACATGTATTTACTTTCTTTGAGATAACTAATTAATAAGCCAGAGTTGGTAATAAACTACCTAATAAGGATTGGGAACTAAACAAAACCTATCCACATGAGCCAAATATGACTTTTTTTAAGTTTCATGTATTTTTTTCATAACTTTATTTTGAGAACGATTATTATTATATAATTATGATATTTGAAATAATATGTATATTACATCAATTTTCAGTATTATTATGACAAAATAATAATTAAATAATATATAGTAATAGATATATATGAATTTATTACATATTTATAAAAAATAATATAATTTGGGTAAACAACATTGTATCTCTTAGCTGATCATTATGTAAATGTATTTTAGTTCATAATCAAACTTGTAAAAAACTTCTTAAAGCTCAAGATGAATATTGCATTTAGTGATATTAATTTTTACAATGTAGACCGGATATATGCATCATACAGGACTTAATCTTATGTATAGAGTAAGTTAAATATTTAATATATTAATATATAATTAAAAAAATTTATTATTAAAACTTTGAGATAACATTGTTCAATCAATCAATTAAACTTGAGAGAGGTACTACTATAGGGTAAAGAAAGCTTATATAGATAATATATAGTTTATTTTAGTTATTTAAATATATAAATCACCCTTGGCGTGGTTAACCTATATATATATATAATTTAGATACTAGGATACGGCCTTTCACAATTGGATTCATATCCCTAAAGGAAGCTGCTACTAACTATACGGTTTCCTAAAGTTTTAGAATTTATACAAAAAGCATATTTACTGATTTAACAAATTATTTGTCAAATTGAAAAAGAAAAAAAAAAAATAATACAGTTAATAATAATAATAAGTATATAATGATTATACACTTATATTTTAATTAAAAATACAAAAAGATCTAGATAGCTATTATATATGATATAATAGGCAGAAACATTCAGTAAAAGAATTCTTAATTAATTATACTATTATAATTATATATTATAGTATATATGTTTATCCATATGTTCACAACAAAAAATATATTCATTATGTTTAAAAAATTCGGAACATTCACCTTGATATATCTAAATATATATATATATATATATATTATAGATGAATATATATCGATCTTTCATTTTTTCTCCAAGACTGGGGTAAGTGCGTTAAGCATGCATCGGAAAAAGGTATAAAGTAGTTAAGATTTAATATAGAATATTATCCACAAGCTCCGAAAAGAAAGTGCCAATAGTAGCCTTTACCGCCCTCTAATATATAGCCTTATAATAGTGGAGAACTCGTTTCGCATGTCAGAAAATCCATTATTATTTACTATTGAGAAAGCATTTCTTCGGATAAGGCTTGTACTCCTGTATGTTAGGAATCCAGGTACGTGTGGGATTTAACTAAATTAAGTGAATATTTATATCGATTAGTGTTTGGTTCTTATTAAAACATGTTATGGTCCAGGCATGGGCCACAGACCGTAACCCCCCTCCCCAGTTAATTTTGAAACGGAAAATTGAATTGTTATCCCACAGACCTTTAAATTTCCAATTCAAATGATCCCAATGAATTAGTTTTTATACCTCTTTCTGGTTTCGCGTACATTCTACAATTTATAAAATGGTCAAAATTAAAAATATATTCTACTATCCATGCACCTCAATAATTTTCATTTTACCAACTCAGTACTTATGAATCTCTTTGCTATGTTATTTATTTACCAGACTTCAACTTATTTATGTATATTTTACTCTCACATGGCAAATGTAGGACTATAGTTATCTTTTAGGTCCCACACCTTTATGACTCAATAAATCTTTTAAAGGTTACTTTATTTCGGCATTCTATTTGGTTAACTAGCTCTGTTTTGGGGTTTTCGGCCTGGATGTTTTTTGCAATTTTTTAATGGCCACTTTTGGGGTTAATACACAAAATACCTACACACTCATTCTGCGCTATCTCACACTCATTCCATATAAAAAATAAGAAATATGCATTATTCCGGAACTCCATTGGTGCAGGCCCTTGGGCTGAAGAGAGCACTATGAAGGCACAATTAATCCAAAAAAACACTCCATTACCTGAACCAGGGAACAACCTGACTCTCACCTACAAAGTGGTGGGCACTCTCAAGATATAAAAATTCCCTTCCCCTCCCTCCAAACAGCACTGGGGCAGTATCTCGCACAACATATCCAACATATCCATCAACCTGCCTCACGCCAAAGCAAACTCAAACAACAACTAGAACAATCCTTTAATCCCCATTTTCTAACCAAGAATAAACTAAACTTATTAAACTAAAAAATATTCCTGCCTACTGGGTGGCATCTTTAATCACACACAAAAACATTTGGGACCTGCTGCCTATTATGTCATTGCAAAAATCGGCAGACAAATCCTGGTCTCTTAATTACCTGGTCTCTTAATTTATTCTCTACACCTGAAAAAAACTATTTTCATCATCCAAATGGAAAGCGACCCCAACTCCTTTCATATCGACATGATCCTCCTCATCTCTTTATTGCAACTAATTGGAAACGATATACTTGCCAAAGATCTGAATTTATCTTCACTCTCCTATCATGAATGGTTTTTTTAAAAAAATATCTCACTCACTACAGCCCTGACTAATATTCACACAACACTGTAAACAGTCTAATAAACCCCTCCCACAGAACAAAAGCTCCTGGTATAAGATATTAGTAAAGCATTTGATAAAATTCCTGATATAAAGCTTTCAAAATGTCTAAATTCTCCCTGACTCATTATAAAAAATGGCTATCTAATTTTATATCTGATGCACAGCAAGTATGCCAGGCAAGCATCAACAACTCAAAAAGACGGTAAAGATAAGAAAGTGAAAGTCCAGGGAGTCATCATATTCATTCCTGATATCCTACCGGCAAACTCCAACTCAAAAAATAAGCCAATCGCATGATGACATAACTAATAAATAATATGACCCCTCAGTACCCACCGCCACAATCTCACTCAGACTTACCATACCTAAATCTCCTAGAACTTGGTTTAGTTCTCCAACAGAATGTCGGCATTTCTACTCGAGGAAATCATCTGCTATATTTGATCACCAAGAGACCCAATAATCCCCCATCCCACGAAGTACTTAGAAAACAACTACCATCATTCCCCCTAAAACCAACACCTAAATATCCTGGAATAAAACCAACGACCATTCACCTTTAAGTGGACCTCCAAAACATATAAGTAATGCAAAACTGAAATGTCTCCCAACCCTATCCAACACTTCCGCAAGAACAACCCACTGGTCAAACAGCATTCAAGACAATTCTCAAGACACTGAAGAAAGCACGCTTCTGTAAAACGATTACTATTCTGTAAACGATATAATAGACTATAATTATACACATTATATACAAGAATACACCATATGTACAATTGATACAATATTCGTGTAGATACAACTTTAATTTGGCTAAACTTAAATCCAAAAAATTATATACAAAAGCTTTTAAAAAGATAGGACACCCTCTCACCATGGTCAAATAACTACATTAAAAGAAGACACTATACATGCGTTTAAAATCCTTTCCTCTTCTGCAGCCTCTAACTACAGCGAACTTATTAGAACAGTCTTTCCTTCCAAATACATTCCTTACTGTGATAAAAAACAGAACATACATATTTTACCGCAGCAATGGCGATCAAAACATCCTCCGCCGAAATAAATCCCGTACCGAAGCACACCCCAAGAGATGCGAAATAGTCTTTCTAAATTAAAGATGCTGGGCATCCCAGATCTTCAGGATCTATAAACATAGGTTTTGACAAGAATCACTCCATCCCCAATCTGTCAAAGATGCCTAATCGAAACCTGAAACTGTTGAACACCTATTAAGATGCCACACTAACCTCCTAACAGAACACACCTAATCAAATTTTTTTCACCTGAGAGACCATGTGGGCCCCCCCCTCCGCCAAGTGGAGGTTGCAGGATTTTGGAAAGAATAATTAGGACATGGACCCCGCAAATAAGGGGAGCACGTGGAAATAAAAATTATATATATATTATAATATACTATTAATATATTACTATTATATATATAATATCTATAAATATTATATATATATATATTATATATATATTATATATATTAATATATACATATATATATATATATATATATTATTATATATATATATAATTAATATATATTATATTATAATATATATAATATTATATATATAAGTATATATATATAGTTATATATAAATATATGCATCTGGACCCTATTCATGTCATCATTTCCTACTTTAACGGTCAATTAAC
>JABUQX010010673.1:0-15000 GCA_015478945.1 Trachelipus rathkii
AACAAGAGAGAGATTTAATTATATAGTACGTAGTAAGATATATATTATATATATTATATTCTATGGTAGTTACCTATTATATACATAATCTTGATTGATTAATATATAATAATATTTTGTTAGCTTGGAGATATGATATATATATAGATAGAAATATATAAATATTATATAAATTTCTATTATATCATATATACAATAATTATTAAATCAGCTTGCTTTATATTTATTTAAATTTTTATAATAATATAAAGTTTTATGGTAATTAATATAGTTTAATTTAGTTTAATAATATATATATTATACATATATATATCTCTATATATTATATTTAGTATCATAATTGATAATACATATATTCTAAGTAATAAACAACAGCAGAAATTTTTATTGCCTTTCAATTACTCTTCGATTTGAAAAATCTGAGAAACTTATCAACATGACCTAAAGAAAACCAATAAATACATTTTTTAAATATTTTATGGCATGGTTGTTTTTTTATGGTTTAAGACTCCATGTGTGGTTTACTTTATGTGGGTTTAAACCATCTGGTTAAACCATATATGGTATATTATAATACCTGGTGGTGGAACCACATACCACACCTACTATATATAAATAATAATTATTATATTAAATCTTAGAGGGTTATTATATGATATATATAATACGTATAATAATATATATGAATATATATATATATATATAGTAATTATTAGTATATATATATTATTAAATGTATAAGATATATATATATAATATCATATATATATATATATTATATATTGTTATATATATAATATGATATATATATAATATATATATGTGTATATATATGATTATATCATTATATTATATATAACTCATAATATATAGTAATATTTTATATTTATAAATGTATATATTTAGTATATATTATTAGTTTAATATATATAATATATATATAATATATATTTATTATTAATTTATTGTTATTATATTATATAACTATATTATATAAGAGTATATATATATTATATAACTAAGAAGGATCACCTCACAGCTTACTGACCGTAATGGAGTAAAGGACTTTTGTGGGACACGGTTATCTGCTCAGTATCGAGAGAGACTCCGGGTCGGCTTAGTCGGTACCCTTTGCCTCCAGAATCCCACTTGTTAAAGTGTTACATTTAACGAAATGTAAGTTTATACCTTTGTAAGTATGTTTAGCAATTCTTAAGTTTGTTCAATTTTTGTAGTACTTAAAAAAATGTACTCCCATATCATGTCAGCATTTTTCTGTGGCAATTTCTACTAGCTCATCTGTGTTTCCAGGATCGATCTTTAAATACTCTCTCACATTCAAATTTTTCGTCACTTAATCACTACTATGTAAAATTTTAATTATATATGAAATTAGGTTATTAATTTATTTTTATATCTTCCTCATTAATAAATCGCAGCAAAATTGAAAGACTTGGAACTTACTTAGAAAAGAAAGAAAGAAAAAGGATTAATTACAGTATATTGATAATAATAACATGATATCATACGGTGGCGTTTTATTTCAGACACTTTTTTTCGTTTACATAAATTTAATGAACGTCGTTAAAGAAAGAAAAAGAAGTTCAATTTAAGTCATATACTTTCACCATTTTAAATAACTCAGAATTGGTTTAATAAGACACTCGTTTAAATTTAAATAAAGATTCTAGAAATAACTAATCTAAATCATAATTACAATACTCGCATCAGGGATGAGGGAAGAAAATGGAGGGTGAAGATGAAAACAAAGTGGAGTAGGTAGATGAGTAGAGTAGAAAGGATGGGTGGGCAGAGGAGGGAGAAGGAATAAAATAAAGAGTAGTGAAAGATTGATAACAATAAATATAATAATAATAGAAAAGGAGGAGAAGAGATGATAGAGAGAGAGTAGAGAAGAGTAGAGATAATAGAGAGCGAGAGAGAGAGAGAGAGAGAGAGAGAGAGAGAGAGAATGCGATGAGGAGAGAGAGAGAGAGAGAGAGAGAGAGCGAGAAGGAAGAGATGAGAGAGAGAGAGAGAGAGAGAGAGAATGAGACAGACAGAGAGTAGAGATGAGCAGGAGAGAGAGAGAGAGAGAGAGAGAGAGGAGAGAGAGAAGAAGAGAGAGAGAAGGAGAGAGAGAGGAGAGAGAGAATAGATGAGAGAAGAGAGATTTTCATTTTGCGATTTCTGAGCGGAATGAATTTGACTACTTGCATGCAATTGGGCCGCATCAGCGTTTTAAAAAAATCACTGGCGGAACTTTTCTTTCGGTTACGAAATTGCATGATGAAAAAGAGACTTGACATTTGACACGAGAAGCCTAAGTAAGGGGAGGAAGGTTAAACTTTCTACGTTCAGTCGTTTTAGTTTATACAAAGTCAAAGTTCAAAGTTTCAGAATGTTTTGATTGAATAATTAAGCATTTTTAAGGTTCAACGCTCAATAAAAGGATATATATATATATTATAGTATGAGGCTTACTTGGATGGAGTATATGATTATGACATGCTCTTTTAGTATTAAAGTATATATATAATTTATATAGTATACTATAATATACTATAATAATTTATATGCTCATATATATAATATACTTATAGTAAGTATAGAGACACAAGGTAAGAGTGATATAAAGTGTATAAAGATTAGATTACTAGATGTAACGCATTAGCTCGGCTTTCCGATTCTACCCTAGGTTTGATTATAGTAGGCATTGTCACGGAATATGCGTCAACTCGCATTTGGGGAACAGAGGGTAGACACTCCCAGAACTAGATGTTTGTCGGGCCGCTCATGGAATTTAAGAAAATAAATTGATCGTATAACCATGTTAAGTGTGAAGAGCATCAGTTCGTAACGTAACAGTGCTGTATAAACCTGGTATATTTTGTAATGAGTATTTATGGTATGGTGGTGGTGGGAAAAGCAAATATATAGGTATTATAGACATTAGATCTTATGAAACTTTAGTTAAATTAAAAATAGCATTAGATTTGAGAAGTACTATAATAGCTATAATATCTCCAAAATTTATTAAGCAAATATAATGTTTACAGGAATAAATATGAACAATTCATAATATATTTATGTCATTCATAGCACCCTTAATATTCAATTCACCAAAGCTTGTCAATATTCCTTGTTGTACTGAAGAACGTATTCACGAGGTAAGCTCTATACAGTATAAATATGTATTTAAAACAAATCATGAAATATTTCTATTGATTAACTATATTTGTATAAGAACATAAATTAAATTTTTCATAAGTATTGTAGAATTATAGGAATAAAATCCATCAAACAAAATGAACAAACAAACAAGTCTAGCTTTAAATAAAGAACAGATTCACTATTTAAAAAAATATTGTGACGATGCTCCGGAAAAAAAAGATCTTAATGATCCATTTCGTTTTATAGCTATAACTAGTTTTATATGTTCCTGATATTTTTTTTGTATAATAGGGAGTAATATTATGTACCAAATTTTGGGTTTATTCTTATTACATGAGGATCTCTTTTGAGGTATTTCCCTTACTCTGTATTTATCGTGTACATCTCAATGCCACGTGGCCCAACACCTGAAGAATTTTTGCAAATGTTTCTTAAAAGCGTTGCCCAATAGACACTCGTATTGCTTTTTCACATTTTACTACCAAAACACACTATTACAAAAATTTACGTGCTCATTTTACGGCTAATTGTGTTAAGATTGAGACTACGTGTGCATACATGATAGAGCTATATGGCAGCAAGAATAACACGAAGAATCCTTAAAGTATCCACTTCCACAAATATTACCCAGTTATCGCTTAAAGGAGTAAGTTGATCTCGATGGTGGGTTCGGCTGCACAAGAGAAGTGGTAAGACCAACTGGTTCTGGTATGCTAGTTACCATTTCTTCATATCATATATGTACAATTCGCCTATTTATTTCTCGATATGCTACTTTTTTTTGTGAGCTCGCCACAAATCTTCTTTCTCTCCTAAAACGTTTACTCTTCTCGTGGGTCTTGTTCGGTTTGGGAACGCAAAACATCAAGTCTGGACACTGTCAATAGCCTAAATTTCAATTGAATCGAGAGTAAGAGAGTATTTCATGCCAACCACAAGCCCAACCTGTTACTAGGTTATATTGGTCGTACCTATCTTTCTAAATTTTTAACGCCAAAGGACGTATTTTTTCATTCAGTTTTATGAAAAAAAATCGGGTTTTATGTCATGGTTAGTATATTGTTGAAATAAGTGATGTAGGTAGTTTACTATACTGAGATGGTTGTGCTCGGAAACAGAGATGGGGGTATAGGCACGGGTCATCAAAGATGTAGATGCCTTTTGAGAAGTATCAAGCGTAATTTATTTTTGATAGTTCTTTTAATGTATATGCTGCAAATTAAGTTAGTTAAACAAAGTTTTTTGATTTTATTTGCCAAAGTTTAAATATTTATTTTTGTACATAATTTAATTTCCTTAATATTTTTGAAAATAGTTTAGCGTAGCTAAGAAAGTGAAACCTATAACTCGCTATTAAGCTTAGGAGAATAGTTTCGTAAATGTTTTTGTCAGAAAGCATGAGAGGTATCCAGGGTCTGATATAATGTAAGAGAATGAGTCTTTAATTGATATATAATAATTAAATCAAATGTATAATTAGTGTCTGACAGATATATCACTTAACAACTTTTTATGTTAATGTCTGGTCTGCTGATGTTATTATAGATGTAGAATCCCCCGCATTTATGTAAGTAGTTTCTGGACTTCAATGAATTGCCAGATGTATAATTTGTCGAAGTTGTTTAGAAAATAATTACTATAGTAATGCTTTGGAGCCATAGTGCTGTGTGAATGTCAAAGATTAATTTGACGTGGAGACTTTCTAATTGTTTAAAGCGATGGTTGATATACACTGTCTTGTACAAATTGTTAAGTTATACACGACGAAGTAGACTTGTCGGACAGGAGCATATAATCATACGTCAAAGCTTCTCCTCATTACAAATAGATAAATTTGGAACATTATCAACACGGCAATCATGGTCAACAACTATAGCGTAGATTCTACCTTCCTAAAAAAAACACTTCACAATAGTGGGACTACCGGAGTTATAGTGAAAATCAGAAACTTAAAATTGGCGGAGATCTTCTACAGAAAACACGCAGAAGACTCAATTAACTAAAATCTTATGAATGTATATAATATCTGATCAGGGACTAAACTATACATTGCATTTAATTATTATATATTAGAATTATATAGACTCTATCTATCTTTCAAGAATATTTAATTCCTCTGAAGACTCGCTATACATACGTCAATATCGATGGACGAAAGGGAGCGTACAGATAATTTACATATTAAATTGATATCTGTCTTCTCTGACTAGACAACTATTAGTCATCCGTGGGAGAGATTAGTTAATTTTAAAGGATAATTTATAACATTATGTACAGAAATAAATATTTAGACCATTGGAAATAAAAAATTTCATAAAACTTTTATAAAATAAAGGCTGGATGTTGAAATATATTATTATATTAGTTATTTTTTTCTCATTCAAAATTAATCATTCCGTATTATTGTTTTATTATATTTTTACTGTGAAAATGTATGATTTTCTAATCGATTGGAGTTATTCACAATCACTTTTATTACAGCTTATCACTTAGTATTCTCCTTTCATGAACCGGCTAAGGAGTAGCTATATTCTTATTATATTGTAAGTGATGCTAGGACTTTAATTATTTAGCATTTGTGTACTTCTTTCTCTTATACCTGAACAATTTCTACAACCACAAGGTTTTTTTGTGCCAATAGATCCTAAAGTGGAAATCGTATCTCTCCGGTAGAGAAAAAATAAATGATTCATAGTGGGAGAATTGGTTTTTAGAGCCAAGCGCGCGTATTATCTACGATGAACATATATGTATTTGTACGGCTTATTTCTCATATAAGTTAATTAATTGTTTAAACCACGTTGCAATTGATAATTTTAAGAGTTACATACCGGAAAAACAAAAAGGGTCTGAGATAAGTGGTTTTTCTCGACTAAGTGAGTTTTTGCTCCTATGTGGTTGCTATATAAAATATCTCTTAAAATAAATATGATTAATGTCTCACCGGAGAGGGTTATAGCATACTACGATAGTGATCCTATACTTAAAGAAGAAAAATTATTTATGATTTTTAAAACTTCAAACGTAATTTATAATTAATGCGAAATTTTTTTTTATTTTTGGTTTCTATCTTAATGATGACGACGACGATGATGATGTATTTATATGTTATTTATATTTTTTATTTAATATTGTTTAATTTTTTGTTTTATGATTTTTTTCCTATAAAGCGCTTCTCCTCACAGGCAAAAGGGCTCGCAAAAAATGAACCCCAAAAGGGTTCTAATTCGAGACAACGTGGGGAGCCCAAAGAGTTCTAACTTGACTTTTTTTCTAAGAGTTGTTTTTTTTAAACAGCCACTTAAAGATTTTTTTTTCAAACCAAAAGTGAACAACTCAACTGGCAGAAACGAGAAGAATGCTGTACTGGTATAATCGCCAAAACATAAGGGGGAAATCTCACCGCATCAATTCTGAACAACTGGGTCCTGGTATAGTGTTACAAGGAATTTAATGTTATGCGATATAGGTGAGCCAATTAGAACGGGATATACTCACCTAAGTCTAAGATATTTTTATGTTAATCATTTATGTTTCAAACAAATGTTGCTTAAATGGGTATTAAACTCATATATATATCTTAACTGTAAAAAATAAATTAGATAAATAAACCCATTACTTAAATTTAATCACATTTATATTATAAAGGATTAAATATAAATATTGTTAGAATTTAAAATTTTACTTACTTTAATTAGTAAATTTTTTTGTCTATATTATTGCTTGATATTAAACAATTAATTCACATTGCTAATATTTGTGATTTACAGAATTGTTGTTGTTGTTATGTTGTTATTGTTATGTTTTGTTTTTTTGTTGTTGTTATGTTATTGTTGTTGTTGAATTTATTTAATTAAATATTATTATATATTATTATTATTAATTATTATTTATATTATTATTTATTATTATTATATTAATTTAATTATTTAAATTTATTATTATTTTATTATTATTTATTATATTAATTATTGTTTCATATTTGTACTTAATAAAAATATCTGCACTATTAATATATATCTCATTAAGATCTTCATAATTTTCTTAGCAAACAATGTAGTTTATATATCTATATATATATATATATAACATTGAATTATATATATGGATTTGCAGCTTCAAACTTATCTCAAACTTCAATATCCTACGTGCATTACTAGTAAAACCAATACTTCTAGAACTAAATTATTCAGTAACTAATATCATATTATTATATATATAATATATATATATATATATATTATTATAATATATATATAAAATAATATATATATATATATATATTAATAATATATTATAATATTATATATTATAATATGATGTAAAATATAATATTCTAATATAATATATATATATATTTATATTTATATGTGAAAGTTTTCATTTCTTTCACGCTTATTGTTTGTCAATGAATATTATAATATTTATTATTATATATTATTTATTATATAATTATATATTATTATTTATATATATATATTTATATTATTATTTATATATATATTATATATAATATTATTAATATATAATATATATATATTTAGTATAGTAATTAGTTATTTATGATTATTTTATAATTAATATAATATATTATTTATATTATTTATTTATATATTATTATTTTTTATATTCTATATTTATTAATTATTTTAATTATTTTATATTTTATATTATATTATTATTTATATTTATGTATTAGACATTTTAATAAGCTCAGTTATTTTGCATTCTTCTGGTTAATATTTAATTAGAGTTTATAGTAGTATATTATATATTAATTATGGTATCCCTATAGGTATTTAGGTATTAGGTATTAGGTTATGGTATTAGGTTATTTATAAGTTTGGTTTATGGTTAGGTATTTAGGTTATTCCTCTAATATATTAATATTCTATCTCGAATATCTCTACTCACTTGTATAGTATTAACATCAATTCCTCCTCTCTCTCTACAATTATCTTATACAAATATATATATTTTGAGATACACGTTCTAACTTTATCAGTATTATGTATTTTCTAGTTTCTTGCCTTCGGTTTATAGGCACGTCAATGCTTATTAAATAGTCCTGTTATTATATATATTAGGTGGTGGGTCAGCTTTGGGTGAGGTCATATTCTTTTCCATGTATTAATGATTCATTTAATGTAGACATTTGGGGGGGAGATTCTTTCTTCATGAATATTACTTATGTCTTTTGAGAATGTAAAATCCTTGAAATATAACATGTTATCATGTTTTTTCCAAAGCTTCTAATCTCTTCTAAATCATTTATTCCATTCTTTTAATCTTTTTATCCTATCGTTCTTGGATTTCTTTATAATTCTACCAATTATTTCTTCTGTTTACCGTTTCTTCTATCTAGTCTTTAGTATCTATCTGCTCACATAGGATAAAGTATTATCTTTCACATAATTCGGAGAGGAAACATTTTTATAAGAACTTTTTTGTTGCAACTGTGAAGGGTCCTGGAATTATTGCTGTTAAGCGACTACACATTGACCGAGCCGATATTGGTTGACTCCTATTATATTATATAGGTATAAATTTATATATGTCTGTGTATAGGAATACTATATAACATTATTACATAATTATTTACCACTTCAATTATATAATATATCAGATTACTTGGTTTTATACTATGTTATTAGGTTTTATGTGTTTAATATTGCTGCAGTATGGACTTTTGTATTTATATTAAGATCAATTTATGGTTATGGATAATAAAAACTCTGAGTGAGTGTACTTTTTAAAACTTTAACGTGATCTTTGAAGCATTTCATTTTTTCTGGGGATCTATATATTTGGTAATGGCTAATAGTGGTTTAATGACGATTACCGGTTATTATATAGTTTAATACTAGGCTGCGACGCGGTGTCAATTGTGGAATAAGCCTGTTGTATTCATAATGATAGTAAATATCCTCGGTTATCGTTGACGTGTGCAAGAATGGAAATCTAAAACCATATAGAGTGAACAGAATTTGCTTTTGATAAATGACTTTAATAAAGATTCGAATGAACACCTGTAATAACGTTGATAACAATTACACCTTTTCAATAGTAAATATTAGTCATACGGGGTCTTTAAGGCTCAGGGAACTTCGGTGCTATTTATTAATAGTGAGTAATCCTTATAGTTATAATATAATATATATATTATTTATATATTCATTTTTTATCTACTATATATATATATATATAACCCCGCTTATATATATATAATATATAGTATAGTATATATATATTTATAATATATTATATATTATAGCTAATATATTATTGAGAAGAGAGAGAGAGAGAGACGAGAGAGAGAGAGAGAGAGAGAGGAGAGAGAGAGAGAGAGAGAAAGAGAGAGAGAGAGTCGAGAGGAGAGAGAGAGAAGAGAGAGAGAAGGAGAGAGAGAGAGAGAGAGAGAGAGAGAGTGTTTTTAAAACCTTTTTTTGTCTTCAGTTTTATTATGCTTATTTCGCTTGTTTGCTTTCCCGGTTGTTTTTCTGTTCAATTATTATTATTTTTTAAAATATATTTATAAACTATTTGTGCCCTTCCTAAATGGAGGAGCAAATTTTGAAAAAATATAATTTTAAAAAAGGTTTTTATATTTGCTCATTCATTTGGAAGTATTTGTATATAGACTTGTTTGTCCTTCGTACCGTGAACATTGTTTAACATATGGGTTATCAATAGGAAATAAAGTATTCTTAATCTAAAAAACAATCAAGAGACCCTGCACACCTTTGAATGTTGTAATTTGCTTTCAAATGGAAACGTTCTACTCGTTAACTAATATATTTGTGTAACTAAGATTGACGCCTAATATCATCTTGTCAATTGAAAGCAATAAAGCCCAAAGCTCTTACAATATAAAAACAGTTAAAATTATAAATTAAAAATTTAACTAAGAATAATATTCTTTCGATTATATGGACTGGGAAAACAAATCAGTAATTACGTAAAACTCTACCGAAATAAGAAAAAAATTAAATTTTATAATTAAAATAAGGGCCGACGATTTCCAGTAAACAACGTTTGAAAGAATGCAAATCAAATGTTGTTGAAAACGGAAGAAGAAAAATTGTTCACGAGCTTACCAGTAAAGTGCATGTCAGAATGACTCATAGTGCTATAAATCTTTGGGTTATTAAACTGGAGCGAACAAGGATAAGAAAGTATCGAATGAAGAAGAACCACATGAAACCACCCTGAAAGGGAGGCAACCCCCGTTGCTATATGCGATAGCAAAATGAGATGGAAGCAGCTATTCCAATGACTACGAAAAAGTTGAAGAGAGTCAATGCAAGGTCAGAGAGATTACAGTCGAAATTCCTAACCACCCTCTCACATTTTCACGAACATCTATGAACTGAATCGAACTACTCTGATATATGGAATCACTTCACTATAAGAGGACGAACGAACTCCATATGAAAAGAAAACCACTAGGGTGTGTCAAGAAGATTTGAAGGAATCAGAACACCCACCTCTTAGAAACTCTCTTCTCTCTCTCTCTCTCTCTCTCTCACTCTCGTCTCCTCTCTCTTTCTCTCTCGTTCTTTCCTCTCTCTCTCTCTCTCTCTCTCTCTTCTCTCTCTTCTTCTCCTTTTCTTATATTTCCTTATTAGTTTCGGTAAATTTTGCGGTGAATTATATGATCTTGAAGGCCTATTTTGCTTTATAGTTCATTTTTTTCATTTCTCTATTTAGTTTTTGTGGTTCTTAGTTATTTGTCTTGTTTATTCTGATTTGCAAATACTCTTTTTTTCAACATAATTTGAATAAAAATATAATTTAATTGTGGTGTGAATGTTGTAATATATGTATTTGGATTAATTGAATTGAAGTGATATAGATATAATAGGATGAATTATTTAAGGTTAGAACAAAGATTTATTGGAAGTTAGAAGAGAACCTTTTTGGATTCAAAATATATTATAGGTTGGTGTGAGCATCTTGTCAACATCCTTTTTTAGATCTAACAGGTTATATGCGAAAATCCATTAGTAACGAAATGTTAAAGAAGTGCTTACAGGTATAATAGATTAAGCAGAAAGCTAATGTATGAAAGGTATTAAATTATGTTTGAAAAAAGCCCTGTCTGTTTAATTTCTTAATCGGTATTGGTAGCTTGCGTGTTATTGGCGTATTTGTTGGATCTTGTGTATTATTGGAAGATTCTTTCATTGTCCATCTTTGATCGCACTTGGTTCCCGATTTGAGGACTTAATTTTTATATTCAGTTATACAGAAGAAAGAAATATATCGGATGGTTATTTCTTTAACTCATTAGATGCATGACATTATGTTCTTATCAGCCATTTGATAGATGGAAATAATTTCTTTATTTTGGTGAGGATTATTGTATTATTTTTCCAAATTTACTGTTTATCATACATAAAAAGTCATCATAACATTTTACCTCTACGTCTTTTTTTCTTGCCTAACTGTTAAGGATTTTCGGAAGGATGAGTTATAAGCAATTTTAACTCTTAATCTGATCTCTCTTCTAAGCACTGGTATCGACACAGTTGGTATGGCATGCCTTACTACCTGTTATGTCCAATACTACAAGTCAAATGTGTTCGTATATTCTACCAAGTAACAAATCTAATGAAGGAAAAGGTTAAAGATAAGTGTAATGAGCACATTCCAAAGTTACTTTAAGAAGATAAACCAAACCACGAACGATACATGGTAGAAGGACACACATTTATAAAAGTGGAAACGGATGTTATAAAATATTCACAGTCTATGAGTGTTTGAAAGCTGGGGCGTAAGCCTAATTTTTACCTTGTAAAATTTACTTTCAACCGTCTTATCCCTACCAAATATTAAAAAAATTACCCGGGAAAATAATATAATATATATAATATATATATATATAGTAAAATACTATATATATATATATATTAATATATTATATATATATATATATATATATATATATATATATATATTATATATATATTATATATATATAAATATATATATATATATATCTATAATATATTATATATATATATATTTAATAATTATAATATATATATATATATTTATATTATATTATATATATATATATATATATACACGGTATATATGAATAATTAAAAAAAATTCGGTTTAAAAATTAATTACAAAGTTCAGCACTTCGGTCGTATCCATCTGCGTTTGTAAACCAAAACGAGCACATAAAGTACTTTATGAATTAAAAGATAAAATAAACCCCGCAAAAACTATCTACTATTCAAAAATTTCCATTATTATATATATATATATTATATATATATATATATATATCTATATATATATAATATATATATTATATTATATATATAATTATAATATATATTATTTATATAATATATATATATATTAATATAATATATATATATATAATTATATATATATATTATTATATATAATATATATATATATATATATATTATATATAATATATATATCATATATATTATATATTAATATATATCATTTTATATATAATATATATATATATATATATATATATATAATATATTATATATATATATATATAATTATGGTTGTGTGTGTGTATCTGAAATAGGATCAGAGAATGAATAGCTACTTTCCAACTCAGGGGTTTGTTCGCCTCTGTTTAACTGTTTTAAAGCAAAAAAAGCTCTCCTCTTTTGCTTCTCTCTTCCAAATCATTAGCGTACAATAGGATGTTTTTTTTTCGCGGAAGGAGGGGGGAGGGGTGATTTTCTCTTCTGGGGTGAATGATTTATTTTCTCTGCTTTTATATTCACTTGTCATTGTTTTCCTTCTGAAAGTTTTGATAAATTTGATTTTGTTACGCGCTGGTTCCAATACATACTTGGTATAGTGGTATCGGTGACTACCTTTTGCCAGAGGACGGCCACCTCTACACCTGACGAATGGGGTTATGGATGATAAAAACTTTAAAAATAATATAATTATAATGACCCATAATTCTCCGAAAGGAAATAATTGAAATACTTGCAGTCCCCCTTAAACCTAAGGACAACAATATTTTAATTTATTCTACAAGATTTTTTTTTTTTTTTTTTAAATTGGTATTTATTTACTTATATAATTATCGTGTCGTCATTTGTCAGGGTGGGATATCTTTGAAAGTAGGGGAAAGGAGCATTGTGGAATCTAATTTATATTATTCGATGTTATGCTATTTTTTTTTAAACAACCGAGTGGTGTTTCTAAGAAATGTTTTAATCCTTTTTCTTATTCCTGATTTTACGTAATTAGGACAATCATTTTTATCGACCAAAACTATTTAAATTTCTTTCAATGAAGCTGAGGGATGAATTCAAGTTGTTCATATAGAATTAATATCATTTTAATCGAAAATAACGCTTGAATTTTGAATTTACTAAACTTTCAAGCCAATTCAAATTTTTTCCGATCAAAGAAAAAAAAAACAATAAAAAGGAATATATTTTTATAACTGATTTTTTTTAAAACCTTTTTGAATCAATTAAAGTAAGATATTTTAGTGAGTTTTAATTTAACTTTTTTTTTCAAATTTACAGTATTTTAATAATTTGTTTTTAAAAATTTTTACATAACCAATCAATATAATGTAATTTATTACTATTATTTTGAGTTTTAGGTATGCCATATTATTAAAAACCATAACTTTCAACAATGCTATTAAATTTTTCAGTAACTCTCACTTTAAAAACTTTAAAATATATATATATACATATATATATAAATATATTTATATTATATATATATATTAATAATAATATATAAAAAATTATATATATATATATATAAATATATATATATATTAATAATATATATATAATATTGAATTTAAAATTTTAAAAAATATTACTTTAATTATTATGGATATTGATTCCCCACTCCAAATGTGTAATTAAAATATGAAACATGATCTATTGTATAATTAGATGGAATAATATAATCCCTTTTATTATAAATAGATATTTCAATTTTATTTTTATTTTTCCACTTTCGAGATTTATCTTTTCAAAGAAAAAAATAATTTTTTTGTTTTGCTTTTGTATTTAAAAATGTTGGGGTGAGTGGGTGGAATTGTGTAAATAATAGAACTTTGTCAATTTTTCTTAGAATACCATTTTTTAAAAATCCCAAAATTATTTTTTTCTGCAGTTAAAAATTTCACATGTTTTTGAAAGAAAATTAATTAAATACGTTAAATGGGGCCCAAAATCCTTAACAACCCATTTCTTTTTTTACCTCACCCCGCGTCCGACTTCTGTCTTTGTTTAAAGGAAATAAAAACGACTTTCGAACAGGTCCTCGAGAGAGAGGATAACAAGCGAATCGGACCATATTAAAAACAATAGAAGAAGAAAAACACTCCAACACGACCAATGGAAAAGAAATATTATTTCAGAGGGTGAGTTATTATCTATTAATTATTATTAATATTATTTGATGAAGGTTATTCTTTTTTACGAGCATATAAGTATTACATACCCAGTACCGTTACTATTTTTTTTTCTATTATCAATCTAATTTTATTTTTTATTATTATTTATTACATTTTATTATTAATTATTTATATTTATTAATATTTTATTATTATTATTTATTTATTATTATATATATATTTATATTATATATATTATTATTATTCAATTATAGTATGCATCGGAAAAATTTAGGTCTTGTCACAATCGAAGATCTTCGCTTCCGTAAGAGGAAATTACCACAGTACGCATCTGAGGATTATCCGCAGCAATTTTAAACCAAAACTGCCCCACGTCCAGTAAGTTCAAATTCTTTTATCCTCCGCATGGCCCCCAGTCT
>JABUQX010010673.1:27500-32500 GCA_015478945.1 Trachelipus rathkii
AGCTTGAAAGGCTTCAAATCGTTCATTCACCAACATTCGTTCATCGGCGAATGTTGTTAGGAAAACTCTTGAAGTCCATAAAAAAGGCTTGAATTTTTAAAAAACTCTTGAATGTTTGAAGTAGAGGCTTAAATTCTCACACCAAGAAATTTGGGAAAGAACGAAAAACGACGATCTATTTAGCAACATTTGGCCATCTCGGAGAAATTTGGGGTGCCGAATGTGCAATCTTACTACTACAATCTACATCATGTTTGGCTGGAACAGATCTAATTATAGGAAAGGGGAACGCTGTAGAAAGAATTCGTTAAGAGGGGGACGTAGTAAAGGGATCCGTTAATGAGGGGACGTAGTAGAGGAGTCTGTTAATGGAGGGTGTGTAGAGGGAATTCGTCGATGAGGAGGAAGTAGTAGAAAGAATTCTTCGATGACGTAGTAGAGAGAAACCATTAATGAGGGGCACCTAGTAGAGCGAATCCGTCATTGTGGGGGTTGTAGTAGAAGGAATCCGTTAATAAGGGGGCCGAACGAACGATTCTCCACATTATAAATACAATTACAAAGAAGAACAAAAAGGTGCCCCAGCTGATGCTGTCTCACTTGAATTTTTGTCATCTTTAAATTCCCTGAAAAGTCTTCAGTAGATTTTACATAAATGGGAACAGTTCGAGATTCTTGTAATTTTATTATCCATTATTGATGCTTTTTATATTTAGAATTTTTATTAAATGTTACCATTGGATTTTATTATTAACTATCTAATGACAAAAAGAAAATAATTACGAAATATCCTTTTAGTAGATTTTAGAAGAGGTCCTTAATTGTTATGTTTTCCATTAATTTTTTATTCATTTATTTCTATTAAAATTTACAGAAACATAAAAAATATAGTCGGAATTTTATAAATAATTTAAATTCTAAGTTTTATTATATATTTTTTGGGTATTATTATTTATTATCACATTCGGTTTCTTATGTAAAAATTACTACTATACTACTACTACTACTACTACTACTACTACTACTACTACTACTACTACTACTACTGCTACTACTACTACTACTATGGTTATTCATTTTATGTAAAAACTACTACAACTTCTAAAACTACTACTACTACTACTACTACTCTACTACTACTACTCTACTACTACTACTACTCACTACTACTACTATATTCATTTTATATTGCTAACATTTTTCTCCTACTGTTCAGGTGGTGGAACACTATTAGAGTATAAGTGTCATCATCAAGAAATCTTCGCACTTCGACGACGTATCAAAGTACGTTATTTATATATATCTAATATATATTACTATATATATATATATATATTTATATATATATATATATATATATATATATATATATATATATATATATATATATATATATATATATATATATATAATATATATTATATATAATATATAAGTATATATATATTAATATATTATATATATTTATACTATATATATATATATATATATATATATACTATCTATATATATATATATATTGTATATATTATATTATATATAATATATATATATTATATATAATATCTATATATATATATATATTATATATATATATATATATATATATATATATTATATATATATATATATATTTTATATATTATATATAATATATATTATATATATATATATTATATATATATATATATATATAATATATATTATATATATATAATTATATATATATATATATATATATTATATATATATATATATATCATATATATATATATCATGCACTCACTGTCTAATTACTAAAGTAAATTTCAAGTTTTTGAGTACAATAGCGAAGTCATAAGCTTTTAAGTTTATAAAACTAAATTCGCTTGGAAAAAACAGAATATGGACGAAGAATTCCCCATATCAGATTTGCTGGAATAAAATTTACTGCAACTCTTTAATGATAAGTAGATTTGCCAATTTCCAAAATAAAATGATTTTGAAAACAATATTCACGTTTGTGTAGCAAAGGATCATATATAAAGGCTCGCGATAGAGTATGAGTGGTTAGCTTACTTTAAACACTACGTTGTTGCGTCTAACTCTAAAGAATAAGAATAAGTGGCACAGATAAGAAAAAGCATTATCCCTTGGATCTGACCCTATTATCTAAAGAAAAGTATAATGGATTTCATTCGGATGGAAGCAAAATATATATGTCTTCTAGCGGGGGGGGTTTTTTTGGACAAAATACAATCTGATTCAATTTTAACAAGGAATTAAAAAACAACCAACCCTGAAGAAAAATCACGCTTCGTTTGATAAGACTTGCAACGCAATTTTGATATGAGAGTTTCAGGCAATTTTTTTATTTATGTAAGCAAAATGGTTTTATTTGCCGGCAGAAGAGGAATGATTTTGAGAGGGGAGATACAATTATGGATGCTGCGAAGTCTTTAAAATTTAATTTTGCGTGGTTAAGATGACAACGTTAGGAAACTCTACTTCCTTCTGCAAAAATAGAATAGGACATATGAATTCTATGAGAAAACAAGAAAGAGCTGCTTTACATTGGTTAACTATGAAATTTTTCTAACTGATTGCATAGCCCTTTAATCTGAGAATTTCACTAGGCATGTTATGATATTTTTATTGACTAAAATAAATTTATATGGGGGCCATGTCCTCTGCTCCATGCCCCCTCCCCTAGATGCTGTAAGGTTAAACATTGTTAGTAATCCAATGAGCAAATAAATACACAAAAACATACTAAAAAAAAATTACTCGAAGATTTGTCTATACAAAGGCCTACTCCTTTGTTTTATAAAATTGCGCAACTCATCACTATAAGAAATAACAATTGAATAGACCTGAATATACACACACACACCTACACACACACACCTACACACACACACAGTTAAGTAATAGAACACATATCAGATAAAACACTTAAATAATATTAAACATATTTTACATCTTATAAAATTTGTTTAATAATAAACTTATGATAAATTTTTATTAACACTTACATAATTCATGACATTCATACCCAAAATTCCGATGCTCAACCAACTATATATATATATATAATATATATATATATTATATATATATATATATATATATATATATATATATATATATATATATATATATATATATATATATATATATATTAATATATATTGATATATATATATATTGATATATTATATTATATATATATATATATATATATATTATATATTATATATATATAATATATATATATTATATATTATCTATATATAATATACTATATGATATAATATATATACTATTTATATATATAATATACTATATTGTAGGAACTGCTTAGCAGCTCTCCCACCATGGTTGGTAGCTTGTAATAAGTTAGAGAATCTCAATGTTAGTCAAAATCGAATCTACAGTCTTCCAGCGTTTCTCACATCTGGGCATTTGTCCAGGCTAAAAACTTTAAAGGCTAACTACAATAAACTCAAAATAATATCTTCTACTGAATACATGACAGGTTTGTTAGCGTTATTTTAATAATAATAATAATAACAATAATAATAATAATAATAATAATAATAATAATAATAATAATAATAATAATAATAATAATAATAATAATAATAATAATAATAATAATAATAATAATAATAATAATAATAATAATTTTTGTATTAGAGAGTTCCTTGACAGACTTTGAGAATCGAAGGACCTGCAACTTAGAAGTTTTGTCTCTCCACCACAATTGTATCCAGAGGTTACCACCGAATTTCTTTTACAAATTCAATAGGTAAGAATTATCGATATTATAGTGGACGATAATGTAAATTATGATTGGTACTTGGCGGTTTGCTTGTGCTGAACGAATTATTGGGTATATCGTAGATCCATTAAGGTTACTTGAACCAAACTTGATTTCTGCCTTATTTCAAAAAGCGGCAAATTGATACTGAATTCTAAATAGTTCTTTTGGTCATGGTTAACAGTATCGCATGACGAATTGATTTTTATCAACTTGCTTGTACCCACCGTCGCCGTGACCATTGTCACGTGTTCCTTTTGTTGGCAAGGAAAACTAGACAAAAGCTACCTTTTGTAAATGATGAGAGTAAACCAAATAGTCTATGGGATAGAAAAACTGTTAGTAAGGTCTAAGCTAATGAAATATTACCTAATATATGAGTAAGATGATTTTCCATGATAAAAGATATCATAATTAATAATTAATCTATAGTAAACAAAAGAACAATATTAAAAATAATAATGCTTTTGTGTGATACCGAAATGTCTTCTCGTATCCATAAAATAATAAGTCATTACAAAAATACTAATTTTTTTCTTAATTAATTTTATATATTTTTTATTTCATTAATAACATCGATATTTGAATAATTAATACTTAATGCAATATTTATAACATTTTTAATATCACAATCTTGTTTTGTAAAATGTTTTATTTGGGAAATAATTTCTTGAAATTTATTTATTTCTTTTTATAGGCTAAGAATATTAAATGTTAGCAGTAATAATTTGCAAACACTTCCTGTTCCATGTCAATCAACAAACCAAAATAACGAGTCAATTTTCCCTCCTCTTCAAGAACTTTATGCAGCAGACAACCAACTAACAGATTTGGCGCCAATTTCATACGAAAGACTAAGATTCTTATGTGCCTTTTTAATAAATATCAATCTTTCCAGAGAGGTATAAAAAAAAAAAAAAGGTTTTGGGTTATATTATTATTATTATTATTATTATTATTATTATTATTATTATTATTATTATTATTATTATTATTATTATTATTATTATTATTATTATTATTATTTATTATTTTTATTATTATTATTATTATTATTATTATTATTATTATTATTATTATTATTATTATTATTATTATTATTATTATTATTATTATTATTATTATTATTTTATTAATATATTATATTTATAATATTATATTATATTATTATTATTATTTATTCATTATTATTAATTTT
>JABUQX010010673.1:45000-50000 GCA_015478945.1 Trachelipus rathkii
AAAATGTTTTCTTATGTATTTTATATATAAGGAACCTTTTTGATTTTCTGGTTGTGTGTGTGTGTGTGTGTGTGTGTGTGTGTGTGTGTGTGTGTGTGTGTGTGTGGTGTGCCTGTAGGTGTGTGGGTAAATGTATATGACCTAAATAATATTAAATGTGCTTATATTCTTGTTTATTTATTTATAAACTTTATTTAATACCTCTCGTTGTTTCTGATGTTTTGGTACTATTTATTACAACCTCCTCTAATCTTATCTTAACTTGTCATGAGTCCATGACCAACAATTACATTAAAAGCTCTTCCCAAAAAGCAAATGGTTCTAGGTTTGTTTGGTGTCTGATCAAGATAATAATCACCAATATTTACTCTGTTGGTCACATCGATTGGAAAGAGGTTTCTGCTCGTTGGCGCGTCATTAAATAAAATAAGAACTAGTATATAATTGCTTGAAGGTCTCTTGCACTTTTTCTTGAGTATTTAGGGTTATGGCCAAATCATGTTGCGATGGAGAAAGTTGTTTCTATTTGGGCCTGGAAATTTCATTGGATATTAGATTTGAATTGCCATAAGGCTCTGAAAAAATAGTTTTAAGCAATAATTTCCAACTCATCTTCTGATGAGTTAAAAGAAAAGGATCCTGAACTAATAACATTAATAATATTTTAAATAGCTGTTAAGAGCTGTTAATAAGCCAAGTTTCCTTTAACCATAGTTTTATAGAAACATCCCCTACCTACCTGAATCATTCTCTCCCAAGTCGAGCCAACCCTACTGTAATATAGCGGAATCTTATAATGTTTGATGTTATTGATGCGCATATGTTCAGAGAACATATCTGAAGACAAGGATTCTGTCAGCATATCTCCACCTTGTTAGAATGTCCTGGCATTATCCGAGTATAGATTGGAAGGTATGTCATGTATGTTAGTGAGACTGTGCCTCAAAAGTTAGACCTGTTTCTGAGTACATTTGACCTACTGATTCCAAAAAAAAATTTCATCCGTTTTCCCCTGTTTGCTCCAGATTCTGAGATAAAGAACATACGCCATATGACAATCTACACTTTGCTGGTCCATAAAACATGTTAAAAATATATTAAAAATATATTTAACTTATGTTGACAATATATTAAGTAAATGTTAAAAATATATTAAAAATATGTTAAAAATCTATTAAAAGTATGCTAAGAATATTTTATAATTATATTATAAATATATTAACAATATATTAAAAATATGTTAAAATTATAATAAAAACATTAAAAATATACTAAAATATATTACCATGTTAAAAATATAGTAAAAGTATATTATAAATGTAATAAAAATATATTATAAATATGTTAAAATTATAATAATGTTAAAATATGATAAAAATGTATCAAAAATATGTTAAAAATATATTAAAAATATGTTAAATATATATTAAAATATGATAAAAATATATTAAAAGTATTTTAAACATGTTACAAATATATTAAAAATACGTTAAAAATATTCTAAAAATAAATTAAAATTGTATTAAAAAAATATTAACAAAATATAAATATATTAAAAATATATTAAAAATATATTTTAAATATATTAACAATATATTAAAAATATATTAAATAAATTAAAAATATATTCGAAATATATTAAAAACATTAAAAATATATTAAATATATATTAAAGATATATTAAAAATATATTGAAATATATTAAAATATTTTAACAATGTATATTAAAAATATGTTAAAAATTTATGAAAAATAAGCAAAAAATGTGGTAAAAATATATTAAAAATATATTAAAAAATATTACAAATACGTTAAAAATATTTTAAATAATCGTTAAAAATGTATTAAATATATGTTAAAAATATATTAAAAATACGCCAAAAATAAATATTAAAAATATGTTATAAATATGTTAAAATAATGTTAAAAATATATAACAATATATTAAAAATATGTTAAAAATATATTAAAAATACGTTAAAAATATAATAAAAATATATTAAAAATATGTTAAAAATATACTAAAAATATGCCAAAAATTTATTAAAAATATATTAAAAATATATTAAAAATATATTAGAAAGATGTTAAAAATATATTAAAAGTATATTAAAAATACATTAGAAATATTTTAAAAATATATTAAAAATATATTAAAAATATTTATAAATATATTAAAAAAATTTATAAATATATTAAAAATAAATTAAAAATAAATTAAAATATATCATAAATATGTTAAAAAAATTTTAAAAATATATTGAAAATATATTAAAAATATATTAAAAATATGTTAAACATATGTTAAAAATTTATTAAAAATATGTTGAAAATATGTTAAAAATAAATTAAAAATATGCTAGAAATATATTAACAATATATTAAAAATACATTATAGGTATATTAAAAATATGTTAAAAGTATATTAAAAATATGCTAAAAATATGCTAAAAATATTTTTAAAATATATTAAAAATATTTTAAAAATATATTAAACGTGTTAAAATAAAATAAAAATATATTAAAAATATGTTAAAAATATGCTTGAAATATATTAAAAATATATTACAATGTTAAAATTCAATTAAAAATATATAAAAATATATTAAAAAATATGTTTAACATATTCTAAAAATATGTTAAAAATATAAAAATATGTTAAAAATATAATAAAAAAGCACCACCTGACCCCACCTCTGTAGCTCGTTGACCAGGTCTTTCCAAGGGCTCCCCTGCCCTCGAGAATGTAGAGATTCGTGATTATCGTCCTCCTCTTAATGCCATGATTCCAAACACTTCACCTGGAAGACTTCTGCCTACCCCTAGCGAATCGGCGCATATCGCGTCCTCGATATCCCAGATGTCCAAACGGTTGGCCCAACCCGAAAAGGTGCCCCCGTCCTAGTTGTTCTCATTTATTTACTCCATATGCTGCTCCCCTTACAAGACTGCCAGCTGACACATCATTCCCGATGTATTACTTATTGCGATCCACCACCTCCAAAGCTCTTACTGAGCAAAGAGACATCATTCTTAGTGATGCTCTTGAAAAAACTTTAGGAATTGAAGAAACCCCTGTCACGTTAATGAGAGATGGGTCCCTTCTCGTTCAAGCTACTACCCGGAATCAAAGTTCCATTTTGTCATCCTTAACGTCTCTTGGAAACGTCCCTCTTATTTCTACTGATGAAATAAGAAACACATCCAAAGGCAATATTTATTCTTTAGAACAGAAAGATGAAGATATTACTGTCATTCTAAGAAATCTGCAGCAAAAAAGGTTTCCTGTTACTAACGTTTACAGAATTAAAGTTCCATCTTGTCATCATTAACGTCTCTAGGAAGCATCCCTATTATTTATAATCCTGATGAATTAAGAAACACATCCAAAGGCACTATTTATTCTTTAGAACAAGAAAAACGAAGATATTGCTGTCATTCTAAGAAATCTCCAGCAGAAAAGATTTCCAGTTACAAACGTTTTCAATTTTCTCCCACGTCGGGACTAGCCTGACACTCCAAATCCTCGTTTACTGCTGACCTATAACCCGCGTCTTCCACCTTCAAAGGTGAATTTCACATTCCCTGTGTAAACACACCACACTCCAAATAGCTGTGGAGAATCTAACAGTGCCTCTTCCCTAAAATGTCCAACTTACCTGTTTGAACAGGAGGTTTTTGGAGTTGTGCACCATACAAAAATTGCGCAGGAAAGATATCATGCACCAGCTCAAAGACAAATATCCTACAAGACCAAGACAATCCTACGCACAATCGCAGCAGCCCCCCGAATCCGCATGTCAACCCACCGACACGTTCAGTCAAGTAGAACTTTTCCCCCCAATCCCAGCGAGACTCAAACAGCTACTGTAACCTGACCGCCTGCATCGACTTTTCAAATAGTTAAAAAGCAACCCTTATTTCAATCTCCCGTCTAAAATGTCGTCAACAACCATTGCCGGATTAAGACTCTGCTGGCCCTAAGGCACACTTTGAAAAGTGGCCTGAAAATACACATAAAATATATTCACTAAATCCCCCACTAATATCAATTGCTTCCCCTACATTGGCGGTACCTTGTAGACGGAGGGGCTTACTTCCACCTAGGGACAGTCTGCTGCCTCAGTAGCGAAGGTCGCTGGGGGAAAACTAAGTTGCCGCCCCCAATCCACGATGGAACAGCATACGCCAAGGGATGCATGGCCGAAGGAAAGTTCGGTCTCAAGTATGCGAACTCAGGAAACCAGGCGACCTCCTGTTTCAATTTAACCTTCCCGCAGCACGAGGCTCCACTGCGGGTGCCCGTATAACTCCTCAGTTTGCAAATTCTTTAATGGATACAGAAAAACTTTTTATTCCTTCCCATACATGGTTACTTGAAGGCGATTATTTAGAGAAAATCTTGTCCTGTCAGGGGAGGGGGCGGAAGAGGAATCCAACTTGTCTGCTGCAACCCCGTTAGGGGATACAGCATCTAATATCAAGGAGTCTATTCAAAAGCTCGAATTAACAATGCCGCGCCTTTCAGGCGCAGCCAGAAAAAGATACAGGTGGCTGGTGAAGAACGGGCACGATCTTCAGAGGCGATACTCTCGTGCCTGTTGGCCCCCCGCCTGAGGGAAAAAGACCACACCCTAGGGGCCTAGTGACTCTACGCCAGAGGGGACGCCAAAGAAACCTAGAACAGGAAGTAGTGGGGGAGCGCAAGCGCCCACACTACCTCAGGTCCCACCTTAAATACAATTAGAATAGGAATATCATTTAAAGACTATCCCACAGAAATCTTGCCCCATCGGAAACTTAAAGCCTACAAGAAGGAGTCCTGGCAGGAATCGTGGAAACTTTAGTTGGCGGTACACAGCAAGTTTTTCACGGTTGTCCTCAACTGGGGTGGTGCAGTTCAACTGCGATACGATGAGGCCAAGCAAGTGGCTGAACTCGTTGTTGACAGCTGAAACCTTGGGAGGGCAGATCTAAGGAGAGTGGAGGGGGAAGAAATC
>JABUQX010010673.1:55000-60000 GCA_015478945.1 Trachelipus rathkii
GCGGGGTGACCAGGCCCACCTTTTTTAGAGGGGTGATTCGGTCCACTCTAAATAAAAAAAAATTTTGTTTTGCTCATTTAATAGCCACACCTTAGTACTACAAGTTTTATTTAGATCATCTTTATTCTAAGAGTTTTATATTTTCAAACTTTACCAGATTTAGTATGAAATGCTTTCTTTCAAATTTATTTTGAAAAATGTTTTTTTTTTTAATTTATTATCAATTTTTTCTTTTTAATTTAATTTTAATTATTTTTAAATTGTATACACTCGAGTATGTTAGCTTTAAACTGGCAAAGTAAATTTTTGTTCCAAACAGTACAAGTGGCTAAATCATGGGGCCTAACTTGGTCTGATTCACCCCGCCATAAAAATTGATGATGGGGTGAATCAGACCACCATTGTTTTTCATATTTTATGTATTATTATTAATATTTTTATTACATATAATTAATTTTAATATAATAAAATAGTTACTTATATTAAGTAAAAATTAAAATTAAATGAATTTATATGAAAAATACGAATTCCAAAAAGTGTAAAATTTTTTGACTGGAGAGGGGTGAATCCGGACCACGCACATTTTATTCTTATTTTATGTATCAATTTTGACATTTTTCTTAATTTTTACTAATTTTAAATATGAATAAACAATTATTATATTAAGTAAAAATTAAAATATAAAATTGAATTTATACGTAAAAGAGGAATTTAAACAGATGGTCCCATTCACCCCTCAATGGTGGTCCGATTCACCCCTCCAAGGTCAGGCTGAGTGAGCTTTATTTAGACTTTAATAAAACTATTATTATTAGAATTACATTATTATTTTTTTGTGCTTATTACCTACTATATGGCCTTGAATTTCAGAAAGAAAAAAAAAATCTAAAAAGTGTACTAGGGGAAAGTCAGGAGACGAAGTTATATCTAAAGTGGTCCAAGTCACCCTGCCCGACGCTACTCGAAAAAAATAATAATGAATAGTAAAAATGAAAATCAGCAGTCTCTTTAGAAAAAAAAGTTACTTTTTACTTTTGATCCATCAAAGTTAGGTCTTATTTCAGGCCTTCTAGTTCAGGTTATGGTAAGTTTTGTTAGGTATACACTAGGGATGGGCCGGATATCCGGCAACTATCCGGTATCCGGCCTATCCGGCCAAGTTTTTGACTATCCGGTATCCGGCCGGATATCATTGTTATCCGGCCGGATAACCGGATAATTACTTCCCTAGTAGGTTCTTCCTCGTTTAGGGAAATATCAAATAATTTGAAAAATTATACTATATATATATATATATTCTATATATATATATATTTATTATATATATATATATATATTATCTATATATATTATATATATAATATATATAGTATTTATTTTTACCACAAGAAATTCCGGTGCCGGCCGGAACCGGAATTAGCCGGAATACCAAAAAAATTCCGGCCGAATTCAGGCCGGAACCCGGAATTTCTAAATGAAACTTTTCCATTTAACTAGTAAAGATTGTAAAAATTCTATGTAACTTTCAATACTATATATATATATATATATAGTGATTGAATGCATTGCTATATTAATTTATCTGCGTAGTATATATATATTATATGTATATATCCGGTAATAATATATTTAATATATATATATTATATATTATATATAATATATATTACTTAGAACAATATTGCGAAATATGCTGGTTTTTTTGTCGAAAGAGTGCGTCGAGTGACTGAAGGACTGATTGGTGAAGAACAAGGTGCGTTTAGTAGTGGTAGAGGATGTGTGAATCAAATCTTTACTTAAAAAACAAATGATGAGAAATATGAGGGAGAAGCAAGATAAATTTATTAAGGTTGTTATGGATTGCAACGGCGTATGATAAGATTAAAGGGAGCTCTATGGCAAGGTGCTAGTGATATATGGTGGTTGGTGGTAATTCTGAATGAATCAAAAGTATGTATATATGCGATAGTGAAGCGTGTGTAAGAATAAATGGAGTCGAAAGTGATTGGTTTAATATTAATAGCGGAGTGAGGCAGAGATGTGTTATGTCTACTTTGTTATTCAATTTGTTTATGGATGTGGTTATGAAAGAATAAGAGGTGGGGGAATCAGGGGATGGTGTTAGAATGATGGAGAATGGAAGAGAATGGAGGGGCCCTACTAATTTTAAGCAGATGATTTGGCTTTGTGCGGTGAATCTGACGAGTTTGAGAGGATTGGAAAGAGAAATTTGGCAGGGTGAGTAAAAGGAGGGGTTTGAAAGTAAACGTAGATAAGAGTAAAGTCCTCGGTGTGAAGTTATGTTAGATGGTGAGCAGCTGGAACAAGTGACTGAGTTTAAATATTTAGGATATATGTTGGATGAAAAGGGAACGGATGATGCAGAGTGTAGTAGGAAAGTTGTGAATGGCAGGAAGGTGGCTGGTGCAATTAAATCGTGGTGGATGTAAATGGACTAAGTCTTAAGTGCGCTAGGCTCTTGCAAAAGGGTACGTTGTTACCTGTGTTAATGTATAGTAGTGAGAATTGGTCTGGAAAGAGGTGTAGATCTACAAGTTCAATGTGTCTGGATGGACAATCATAGGGCGTGTTAGGTGTGAGGAAAATTTAATAAATGAGGAATGAACGTATACAAGAGTTGTGTTTTATGAACAAATTGAATAAATTGGAACTAAATGAAAATCGTTGAGATGTTTGGTCATGTAGAAAGGATGAATGACAGTCGGTTGGTTAAGCGGATATATTGTGGTGAGTGTGCTGGGAATGCACCGTCTGGAGACCTGAGAAAAGTGGATTGAGTCAGTAAAGGAATGCTTGGAGGAGAGAATGTGAGTTTTTGGCAGACGGAGAGAAAGAAGGTGCATATAGGAATGAATGCGAGGTTTTTGTGAGGGGGTATATTTTGCCCCCTGGGCCAAGGGATGAGGCCCACATTGACGAGTTGCCATAGTGGAGGGTCGTCGCGGCCGTGAAGCACTTAGGTAGATTTTCTGCTGCGACGAGTTCTCTTACTAAAAGGTATAAGGGGACAGGTAAGGCTGGGCCTTTCTTTTCGACTGCTTCATATATTCTTCTACTACAATATTGTTTTAAAATGCCATCATTCGCAAAAGATTTTTTTTTATTATGATGTTACAAAATCTATAATAGTGTGTAAAATATGCCACAGAAAAATAAGAGCGTACTACACAAAACATTTAATACACTCCACTTCATAACATACAGAAAATCATGCACCTAAGAGAGATCTGGAAGTCAAAAATTTGGATAGTTTAAGGAGATCCTGTATTTTCTAGAACAGAGGACACCCAAAATAGCGAAAGATCAAGCGCCGTGAAAAATGGTCTTGAGGAAAGTTTCTTTCGCCAAAAAAAGATTTGGCATATCATGACCCAAATCAAAGTCAATTCATTAGAAAATAATGATTTTTATTGCAATGAGTAACCAGCCATTCACAATCCCGAAGAGCAGTTATTCATAGAACTTATTGCCCATCTTCAACGCAAAAATATCTTATTCCTAGTAAAAAAATATTTTGTAGAGAAGAAGTTACCAACTTCATACAAATTAAGGTCAGCAGTATTCAAGAAGTTATATAAGGACACTCGATTATCATTTACATCAGATATATGGACTGCTAAATATTCAAACGACGGGTCATTTATTAATTTAACTGCTCATTGGCCTACAGCGAATTTGAAAATAATATCTTAATATATATATTTTGAGGTACTTTAAGTAAACTTATTTAATACATAAGAGGTATGTAATACAGCGTGTAATGAATGCTACACAATGGATATATTTATATTGAAAAATATTGGGTATGGTTTATGTAAAATAAATCTCTTCCATCATATGTTTTCTAGTAAGATAGATTAATAATTCCGGCTTACGGCCGGAATTTTAAAATTCCGGCCGAACCGAAAAAAAATGTCAAATTCCGCCGGGCCGGAATTCCGGCCGGACCGAATCCGGTACACTCTAATATATATATATATATATATTTAAATTAATTTAATATTAAATATTAATATTATATAATAATATATATTATTATATATATATATTATTAATATATTGTTTTGAATTTCGATGTTGGGTTACCAATGTTATATTATTTTTTTCATATTCTATGTTGACTGTACAATACATTTATCTGAAATTTGGTGGTGAAACGTTTCATAAATTATGGTAATATTGTTAATATTAAAATATTATAATATATATTATAGAAATATTAATATATGGTAAAATATGATATTTATAAGGATTAAGCTAGCTAAGACATGTTTAATGCATTTTTTGCCACATAAATTTTTTCTCACGTTTAAGGTATTGTAATATACTAAAATAGTAGATTACACTGCTTATTTTAACGTGTTTAAACATTGTATTATTACCAGTATATATACGCACATTCTAGAAATTAATACTAATAAAAACACGATTTATTCTCAATGTTACCGCTTCAGTGATAAAATATAAAAATCAGAGCAAATGTCAGGGCACAAACTTGATAAAATGCAATGTTTGGAATAAATTACGTCTGCCTATTAAAGAAAAGTGGTGCTACGAATAATGGTCAATATCGCTTATAAATTTTTTTTTTATTAGGACAATCGAGAACTAATATTATCGATACTGAGAATCGGTCGTTATAGAACCATCATATCATTTAATAATATTGATAATTTTAATATAATAATACGAAAACGGCTTTTAAAACATGATCCTTTGAGAAAAAAACACGATTTTTCGGTGTTGCAATCAAACGTACAAAGATGGCCAACGGGTAAAAATTTGTGGACTTAAATTTTGGCATTCCACTGAAACTACAATTATTTTTTGGTAGTCTCTAACTGGGGAATGATATAGGCATTCCGCTAACTGCAATTCCACACCATTTTTCAAATTATCGCTTGCAATTCTCAATTTATTTTGGTATTCGCAATTGCGGATTGCTGACTTAGAATTGTGGAAGCTTACAAAGATATATT
>JABUQX010010675.1:0-25000 GCA_015478945.1 Trachelipus rathkii
TTGAGCAGGCTGTGCGAGAGGAAAAATCCGCATCTCTGATCAGACTTCAGTGTTTCTTTGTAGTGCTTTACCTTTTAGCACCATTTTGAAATAGGGAGGTTTCCGAAGTACATATTTGGATGTGTTTAGTATTAAGGTACGCGAAGGAAGTGTTTTGATGTTATTCACGGGATTGTGGAGAGATTTTGTTAGATGCCGTTCGAGGAGATATAGTTAAAGTGGCTAGGTGTTTTGTTTAAGAAAGGGAGGTATGAAGAGTGAAGGTTTGAGATTGGTTAATAGAGTTTGATTATTTTACAGAGGGTGCGGGTGACCTGACATGACGTGGGAATTCCCATCCAGAATCGAGCAGAGGATAGAGATTCGGATTACGCTGGAGAGGGCGATGAGGTGGCGAACTTCTAGGAGATAGCAAAAGAGTAGCAGTTTGGAGTAGAGGACAGTGGAGGGTTGAGGTTTCACTCGGGCAGTGAAGAGTGGAACAGATTTTGGATAGTACATGGTTGTTCGTTAGGAGTATCGTTGGATGAATAAGTAGGAATAAAGGTTGGAGGATCAGGAACAGAATCTTTGGCTGGAACACCACAATCTTTAATTTATTGGAATAGGAGGAGGATGGCTCGTCGCATCATACCGATTGGTTCTGATTATATTGAGCGATAGGAGAGAAAAGCTAGATCAAGAGTTAGGCAAGAGTAAGGAGGAACCCAAAGGAACTGGACTAGAGAGCAGTGACGCGTGCGCAATTATCCCGGTCAAGAGCTTTGGATTGTTGAAGCCCACCGTACGCAAGACTGCCCCATTGGTCTTAAGGGCATGTAAAGACGAGTAGATCTAGTTAGATGGTGAAGTATAGTGTTCACTTTCTTAGTTTGACTCGGCTGCGGAATATGTTTGGAGGTAGTCGTTGATGATTCTGAGTTAGGGAACTGGAGACGTCTTCAGAGTGATCGCAGTGAAGGATGAGAGTTAAGTAGAAGAGTTACTAAGATTTAGAGAGAATATGGTCATTAGTGAGTCGCTATAGGGCGGATAGGGTTAGAAGGATGCAGTGAGGCGGCCGGTAGCCTTTTTTCGTTGGATCGGGGTTGGACAGTGTGCGCGGGCTTTCCTTAGGCACTTGAGGAAAAGTATTAGTTATCTAAGAACGATTGAGTAGAAGGTTGAAACGAGGACAGGCGCTTACCTTTCAGTATGTCACTTATCCTGATTTACAAATACTCGGGAAAGGAATGTTCCATTCTTCGGTGCTACTAGCCTTCTTGGCGTTCTTATTTAGACTTCAGGATCCCATGCACATCGAGTCATTGTGTAATCACTTAGTGTTAATATTTGACATTCGTGATAACCCGAGAGAAGGAGTAGGAGTTTTAGGAGGATGTCCTAGAATGCGTCCAGTGTGTAGAAATTAGTATGAAAGAAGGATTGGCCGTGAAGATTAGTATATATATATGTATGTTATATATTATATAGTATAATTATAGTTATCATTATTTTAGTATTGATATATATATAGTTGTAGTATATATTATTAATTGTATTAATTGTATATTATTATTAGTATTATTATTTGTTATATTATTTTATTTATTATGATTAATTATATATTTATATGATATATGAATTTTTATTATATTTATTATTTATATATTTATATATATATATATTATATATATATATTATATTTTATATATTTATATTATATATTTATTTACTAAAGCGTCCTCCACCAGGAAGGTCTATTACGATTTGCGCTGTAAGTGGGACCTCATCGAGAAAGATCCTTGGGTTTTCTCAGACCTATGGTAGATATCACTTTCTGCTGGCTTCCGGCCTATTCTGTGTGCGGATGCCGGGAAGCTTTCCCCAGTAGTACATGGTCACACCTACCTGATTGTACTGTCATTTGAACGTCTGAGAATGGAGAATCGTAGGCTAGAGAATAATATGAGATTCAATAGCTCAAAGTTGCCGAGTTCCGTCAAATCAGCATGATCTCGGCCCTCTCGGCTAGTCCAGCGAGGTGGCTTAGATGTGCGATTGATGTATGCGTGGAGCGCATTATATATAGAGTATATATTCAGGTACTACTCTACTTGCTCTGGGGGTATATGGGTATTAGGGTAGTTGCGTCGATGACGGGACGTGCGGTGTTATGATCGTACTCGTAAGTAATATCAGTGACTCACGAGGATGTTCCTGGTTGGTGAGTGGTGAGATATTTATTTTATATTGTTATGTATATATTATATATATATTATAGTTATTATTATTATAATTATTGTTATATATATATTTTGTTATATTATTATGTTAGGTTATTTAGGGAATGTTTCCGAATGAAAGTACGATTGCGTCATGCAGTTGGGACATTGATATGATATGTCTTCAAAATTTGTTAACATTCTTTATTGACAACTTTACAGAGGTCCAATTATATTTTTCATTTGTGTATGTACCTATGTGTTATCGGGAACCTTCAGGTGTTAGTCGAATGATAAGAAAATTAAGAAGTATAGAAAACGTCAAAGCACCTCAGGAAAATGCAATTACTTAACACCAATTAAATGGTTTAATTTTTTGAATGGTTTGCCGACAGGTTTTGTTGTGTTTGGCAGGTTGTTTGAGTTGTTCAATCTCTATTAGCAGGCTATTTAGAAAGGCGTTTGATTTAGGATATTTGGATGATTTGTGGTATATTTTTTTTTTTTTTGGTGTTTTTGTTTTTTTGTTTTGGTTGTTGTTTTTTTTTTGTTGGTTTTTGTCGTTGTTTTTTTTTTCTTTTTTTTCTTTTTTTTTTTGTTTTATTTTTTTTTTTAGTTTTTTTTTTCGTTTTTTTTGTTTTTTTTTTCTTTTTGTTTTTGTTTTTTTTTTTTTTTTCTTTTTGTTTTTTTGTGTTTGTTTTTTTTTTTTTTTTTTTGTTTTTGTTTCTTTTTTTTGGTTTTTTTGGTTTCTTTTGTGGTTTTTTTTTGTTTGGTTTTTTTTTTTTTTGTTTTTTTTTTTTTTTTTGTTTTTTGTTTTTGTTTTTGTTTTTTTTTTTGTGTTGGGGTGGGTTTTTTGTTTTTTTTTGGGTTATTTGTTTTTGTGGTTTTTTTTTTGGTGGTGTTTTTTTTTTTTTTTCGGGTTTGATGCTTTTTGGTTTTGTTTGTGTTGTTGTGTTTTTTGGGTTTTGTTGTTTTTTTTTTTTTTTTTTTGGTCGTTTTTGTTTGTTTTTTTTTTTCTTTTGGCCTCATTGTCTGTTTTTTGTTTTGTGGTTTGTATAACTTTTCACTTGGTTTTTTGTGTGGTTTGGTGGTTTTTTTTTTGGCGGGTTGGTTTTTGTGTTCTGCGTTTGTTTTCTTTTTTTTTTTTCTTTCCAGTCTTTTTGTATTTTTTGTGCTTTTATTCGTGTCTTACCGTGTTGGTTTTTGGACCGGTTTGGGGTGCTCGACAAATTTTTCACGGAAGTGTCTGATTTCCGATGATACATTCGATTAATGTAGAATGGTAGAACAGGTTTCCTTTCCTTTGTGGATGCCCGTAATATATTAGGTAATAAGTATAATATTATTTTGAAAATAGTTATTATCATCATTATATTTACAGTAATTCAAATACAGTTTGAAGTCTAAAATTTATATTTAGAATATTTTGACCTAAGCCTCTTGGTTTTTTTTTTTAGCAATAAAAAAAAAAAAATTATAATATAAAAAATAAAAATAAAGTGTGGTCGAACCCTAGCGTACTGGCATTAACTATTCCTTTTACATTTCAATTGCATCATTGAGACACTTTCTACTAAATCACTTCAGCAATATATTTATATACCTAATAATATTTTTTAACACTTTCGGACCATCATATCTTGATCCGATGCTCACCTATCTCAACATTGATTTTCATCAACGTGGACTCATCTCAACTACCACTGCCATTACTTACTGTTCCGGGACTTTTTTTAGTTAGCTATATTAACTAAAATTAATGCCAATTCTTGCCTTAAAAACTAAACAATCAATTACCTTCAATTCGCAAACCTCTTAAACTTCTTCAGATTCAGCTAACAAACCATAATCATAACCCTGCCATTTTCGATCATTTCTATTTCTCCACAGTTCTAGATTTCACGTACCTCCTACTCTTTAACCTGTCCAATTCTTTCATCAGATCCATTCATTACACAAATTTATAGGCCATTAGAGACTAACAGATTCCCTGCCTCTAATCCGCAAGTTTATATGACACCATTCGCTTTCCACTCCATTTTTTTCTTATATCTTAGCTCACTAATTGACATATTTACTTTTCTTTCGATTCCATTCAGATGCCAACCTCCAACACCAATTATATAGGTCTTTACCTTAACACTGGCTTACATAAGCTTCCCTATTAAATCCTGTTATTAATCGCCTGTTTGGCAAATTCATAAGATACCTATTGATCAATTTATTTTTCTTTACTTTTTTTCGCTATATTTATATAACTTTATCAGTCCATGAAACCTAGTTAATTTATTTTTCTTCTTCTCAATATTTGCTATCGTTGAACGGCGAACTAAGTCTTCACGATTATCCTCCAACATTCTGTTTGTTTCTTCACCATCTAGTTCGCTCCGACGCACTCGCGTCAGTCAATTATCGCATACTGCTTCCTTACAACACTCAAACTAATTCTAATACAGTTCTTTCTTTATCACTTATATAATTGTCGCTATATAACTGCCTTCTCCTGCCAATCGTTGCATAATTTTTATTCCATTCAAGCGCTTTGCTTCACAACATCATTATCCAATCAATCACAATCTCGCTCCTCATTCTTGATAACTTTCATCTTCAGCCAGGTAATTGTCCATTTCTATACCTGCGTGATTTACCATTCTTCAGCTTTCTCACTCTACTGCATAAAGAAATCACTACAATCATTCCAAATTATATTATATCTCACACTACATTCAGCGTATCCTCGTTTCATCACTGTCCATGTTAATGCAGATTTTCGGAAGTGTTCCCTTCACCTCTCCTAACATCCATTTCAACATTCATAAATAGTATCGCTCCTTATTTCATTTATTTTAATGGATGATCTCTCTTAAGATCCTTTTCTATCTTTCGTTTCCACAAGTTTCTACTACCTTGTAGATCCACCCTTGTTCTTCCTTCCAAACTGTTCTACTCACTTTTTTCTCTACATTTAGTTTTAACCTTCTGTTTTTCTCCTTTTTTTCCTTCCTTATATATACGTTTCGTACATGCCTTTCCTTCGAAATCTCGATGCATTTGGCTTTTTAGCATTATTCAAATCCACATATTTGTTGTGGACGTCTACATTCAAATCATTCACATCATCATTCACTTTGTGGCTTGCACAGTTATAATTTAGAACAGTTGCCTTTTTTTAATGTTTTCTCTTCATACTAAAGGTCTTTCGCTTCATAATTAAAGCCAGGCATTCAATATACTTTCTGATAGAAGCAATTTATTGATTGCCGGCCGCACTAATTTGCGTCTAGAAACCATTGCAGAAATCTTATTTTATGTTGTTTTGTATTTCAACAAAAGATCAAAATCGTCTGAAATTACGCTGTCGATGCTACCTTTTACAGAGATATAGTTCCTCCTAGTGTGCTCGTGCCTCTTGGTCTTTATGAATTGTGTGTATTACTTTTCAAATTTGTTCCTTTGAGTCCACTCTCTCAATGTCTCATCCCTTGGGGGTCACCCCTGAAATTTATAGTATGCTCCCGTTAGAATCGTTTGTTCTTCTTTAACTTTCTAATCAATATATATTTTCTTCAATTTTCAACAAAAGGCTTATTCAATGCTTTTATTTGGATAACAGCACACGATCCTTTTTATACACCCTCTACCATACCTCGATATACTATTTACCTATTTTTACTAATTTTGTGTAAGCGTTGAATAGCAGGAAGACGTATGTTAATCGAACTTTAAATTGTGTTAAAGGCATAGGAGCAATTTGAATAACTTTGGCCGAACAGCGGCAGAGCTTTTCACAACCATTTCTTACGGTTATTGTTTTAGTCCAGTCGTCCGTTAGCAGAGTTCCTTAAGAGATACTTTGAAACGATGAAGAAAGCTAATCAAGCTTGCTGTAAGCGCACATCTTTCTGAAGACAATTCTAGTTTATTTTGTTTGATAGTTGTCGACGTCGACATTTAACAAAATACATTGTGTTTTTTTTATAAATTCCTTGATGAAAACCTTCTAACTCTCTCTGCAGTATTGGTGAGTATATACAAAAATTTAAATTAAGATTCCATTCATTGTTTTAACTAACATCCCCTCCGGCCTCTAGACCGTTCCAATTCGTTCTTTGTATATTTCTTCGTCGACTTATTTTCTTTCTAATTAGCATTCTTTTACTGTTCCAGTAATGCATAAACTTCCTGGGCACTTCCCTTCCCCCCCCACACATTACACCAAACCGTACTTGAACGGTTCGCTCTATTTTGAACGAGAAGCAGTTTTTTTACTGAACGGGATGCCCCCCTCCTTCTTCTTTTCCCCCACTACCCTCACCTCTCCAGTAAATGGACCGACAGTCGAGAAAACGTCCTTCTTACCCAACCCCGCTGCAGTGTTTCGATTCTTCCGAAGTATGCCATCTCTCCTTGCCCGTTCCGGCGAGTGTAATTCACGCGCCTATGAGTCTTTATGAGAACAACTGGTGATAACAGGAATCATTCTTACTCCATTAAGTTCCGAAGGTGATGGCATCGTATAATATACTATACGTGATATTATTATTATATAGTAGTTATATTATTATATTATATATGTATTTATATTATTTTATTTTTATTTTATATATTATAGTGTATATTTTCTTTTATTCATACAGTCGTGAATTCTATAATTAGTGGCTATATTATGTCTTTATTATGATTAATGGCTTATACCTGTATTTACGTGTCTTGTTTATTATATGGGATGTAATATATATTGGTATGTATAGGCGTATTTTGTGTATTATTATGATTACTTGTGGATGGTTCTAGTTTATGTATGGTTGTTAGCTCTACTATATTATCTGTATATTTTGGGGTGGTATACTGGTATTTGGTTTATTGGATATAGTATCATGTTTCCGTGGGGTGCTACACCGGCCCCGGGCGGGGGCGCGTCAGCCCTACGTGTATGTGGGGTGTTATGTAGGTTATGGGTATTATGGGGTGGTTGGGTGAGTATCGTGGCGGGTACGGTGCTCGGGTAGGGCTGTTGTATGGTGTGGTTATTGTAGGGTGGGTTATAATGGTGTTGTATATCGGGCGGTGTTATCGTATGGCGTTGATTGCGGTGGGGTGTATGTATGGTGGGGGGGCGTGGGGGTATGAGTGGGGGGTACTCGTAGGTTGGTGAAGTGCTATTTTTAAGGTGGGTTAGGTTATTTTGTCGGGTGTGGTGACGTGAGTTGGTACGTTATATAGTGTATGATTCTGTAGGTATATTAGTGATATAGTTGGTAGGGGTAATCTTATGAGGGTATACGTGATCAGTATGAGGTAGTAGTGAGGCTATTAGTTATATTATATAGTATATATAGTAGTATTATCAACACCACACACAGGCAGTATAGAGGGTATAGGTATGAAGTGAGAAGATGCGAGTTTAGCTTCTTTATCAACTTTTTCATTTCCCCTCACTTCACTTTATCAGAATCAAATCACATTTTCACCTGATCAAATTTCTCTCGTCTCTTTCTCTCTCTCTCTTCTGCTCTTCCGATCTCCTCGTGCTCTCTCTCTCTCTCGTCTCTCTCCCTACTCTCTCTCTCTCTCTCGTCCGTCGTCTCTCGTCTCTCCGGGTCTCTCTCTCTCTCTCTCTCTCTCTCGTGCTGTCGTCTCTCTCTCCATCTCTCTCTCTCTCTTCTCTCAAACAATCATAACCTACCATTATATTTTACATCAACCATATTTTCCACTACGAACCTATTAACCTAAACACATTTTCCCAAACCTTACACAACAATACCATCAATCCAAAATTCAAAACATTTCTACAGAAAACAATTTCTTTCTCACCAAACAAATCTTTAATTTTCATTAATGTCACCACCTTTTACTCCACCTTTTTCCGCCCTCCCCAAATTCCACCTAAATAACATGGTAATCCCAATAAGCAAAACTCCCAAAATCTTTTTCAACTACACATATACACTTATCTCAATTCACAAAAAAACATACAACATAATTTCCATCTTCAAACTAATTAAACATAACATTTTAATAATCCGCCCTCTTTTCATATTACTTCACAAACAATCAAGCCAACATCTCCACCACCATAGTACAAACAATGTACAATTCATCCTAGCTCTAACTACTCTTTCTCCCAACCTTTTTCTAACGTAATATTTAAGACATTTTTAAAAAAAAACTCCAAACTTAATTTCAATTGTCCAGAATAGTGAAATAAAATTGATTTACATCAATTATTATTAATATATAGATTTAAAAAACACAAATTCCTAGTCCATATTACACACACCTTTTACATATATTTACGCAACAAAGATTCTTTTCCAAAACCCTTAACCCTCCAACACTCATTTCCACATTTCACTTTCTAAACTCCACCACTCACACTCAAACAACTTCTATTTCAACCATCTTCTTATATTAAGCAACAGAATTCTTAATCAACATTCACCTTCACTCATGACAACACAACATACACCAGACAATCCAACACTTCACTAAAATAAACCTTCTTAATAACCCATATCACAAACACATTTTAACAACACACACCTATTAAGAATATCACATAATTCAACTCACTACCAATAACCAGTCCTTTTTCCTTTTTTTCAAATTTCTAATTATTACCATCCACCATTCTAATTACATACTACAATAACTACATATTCAACCTTAACCTTTAACACCACAAACATCAGTTCAAAACTTTTAACATTTTTCTTGACTACTCATCCACTTCTTTTCTCTTCTTTTTAACTAACTCTCAACACATAACAACATGGAACCTTTCCTTTATTATTCTTTATTATACCTATTTTACTATTCTTTCTTTCCATAATAAATAACACGCAGTAGTTTTTTGCATTGTATTATAAATAATATATTATATATATATATATATTATATATATATATATATATATATATAATATATATATATATATATATATATTTACTATATAAATATCTATAGATATATATATATATATCGTAAATATATAAATAAAATTTTAGGTTTTAATTTTTTCAAATATTTTTTATTTTTATGTAAATTTTTTCATATTTAAAGCTAGTTTAGTTTTAGCTAGCTTTCCGGTTTTTTCTTTTATTTGTAAATATTTATTTGTTATATTCTTGTACCCTGTTTATGAAGTTATAACTTCATTATTTTATTATTAAGATTTTTAATTTTCATTAAGTTTCTTTGTTTTCAATTATTTTTTTTTTAATCCATTAAATTTTAATAACTTCTTTTGATAGTTTCTATTTTTTTCACAATAGTTTATTTTTTTCTGTTTTTATTTTCCCAGCTTTATATTATTTTAGACTATTTCTTTTAATTTATCAACTATGACACAAAATAACAGGACTTCTTTAGGTACTGCAAAACCTTGTTTTTCTATTTTTTTAGAAAAGATTTGTATAAATATAGATTAACTTATTACACATTTTTCGGATCTTTTTATGAATTTTTAAATGTTTTAAAAAATTAAATTATTTTTAGATTTTTTTGTTCAATATTTATAAATTTTATTTAATTATATTCTTTTTTGTTAACCTTCATTTTGTTTTCTATTTGTTTTTTAAATCCTTATTATTATTTAATTTGCATCCTAATAAAAATTTTGATTTGTCCACCATCATCTAATAATTGAATTGGTTTTGAGTTGGTACTGCTATTTCCGTTGTAATTCTATTAATTAAAGTTTTAACATGTATTTTTAATTTCTGTTGTTTATTTGTCTTGTAGTTTGCATATTGTTTTTTTTAGCAGCTTTTGCCAAATGTTTGATGAAGCCTTACATTCTAACTATCTAACATATGCGTAAAATTATTTTCTGTCCCATTTTAATCTTTATTTTTGTAGTTTTCTTACTGTTTTGTTGCGTATTTGTTTTTTGCCACTAATTAAATGTGTACTGTTGTGTTGTTGTGTGTGTGTGTGTGAAGGTGTTGTCTTTTAAAGGTCTGGCTTTCTTTTCGACTTTGGTCATGTTCTTCTACTGCTTGTTCTTTTCCGATGCCCGTCGCGCACTTTACTCCCATTTTGAGAAGCATCATAAGGAAGAATGAAGAAGAATTAGAGAATTTACCAATAGCATATAATATACATAAAATAAAATAAAGATAAAGATAAATATGGAGAACCAACTACTACTACTACTACTTACTTACTTACTACTAGACTTACTACTACTACTACTGACTAGCTACTAATTATAATAATAATAATAATAATAATATAAATAATAATAATGAAATAATAATAATAATATAATAATAATAATAATAATAATAATAATATAATAATAATGATGAATAATAATGAATAATATCAGATAAGATTAAAACTTTTGAAATCATTTAAAGTAGTTAGATATATATATATTATAAAACATTACCCTTTAATGTAAATCCCAATACAGGTTAATAGTATGGGCAATCACGAAATTTATAAAAGTATTACGTCTGAATATAGTAAGAAAAATGGTAATTTGCCTAAAAAAAAGAAAAAATTAGTAATACAAAATAAATAATCTAAGCAATAACACAAGTTTTATAAAATACTGTTGAAAACTTGCATTTAATATGGACGAATATACCAATTTAGTTACTAAACACTAAACTTGAATTTAATATTTTATTTTTATTAATATATGTTTTAAAGGTGTGATTTCTTTTTGTTACAGTATAGATGATTATGTTTCGTTATGATATATTAATTGGAGTTAGGTTAATTACGTTAGGCTAGGTTCCTTACAATAGGTTAGGTAAGGTTAGGGAGGTTACGTTTGGTTAGGTTAGGTTAGGCTAGGTTAGGTTAGGTTAAGTTAGGTTAGGGTTTGGTAAGTTAGGTATGTTAGATTAGCTACTTTTACATTTTCTTCATCGAAATTTAAACTTATTACATAAAAGCACAAAACTACACATTATACCGCACTTCCTACAGTTCTTTTCATCTAATATTAATTTATCTGCTTGCAAAAAAAACTAACATTAAATGATTATCTCTTAAAACGTAATTAAGGTCTATTAAATCTATTATTGATTGCAAAATTAAGTAAACTGAATTATAAGTAAATTCACTTTATCTTGTAAATCAAATAAATGTTAGTGTTAGCATAGTAGAGATATTATATATATATTTATACTGTGGTGTTAATATAATTTTACGTATATATTTATTTTAAAAAATAATGCTGTGAAGCTACTAAATTTTGACGTCTTTATTAATTTTTATTGTATCTTAATTCTTCGTATTAGAGGTTGTCAACAAAAAGTACCAGCTATCTTTTGGGTATCGCTGATCAACCTTTACCATATATATATATATATATATATATATATATATATATATTTAATATATATATATATATATATATATATTATATATTATATATATATATATATATATATATATATATTATATTAGTATATATAGGTCACTTCCTTTAAAAGGAAGTTTACATAAAAGACGATATAAAAAATCCCGAACGCCTTATACTCTTGCAGCCCTACAGGTCACGTGTTACTAAACTCCATTAGAATTAACGCGAGAAGTTTACCACAAGTTGCTTTTTTTTAATCATGTTAATTTTTTTTTAATTTAAAAAAATTTTTTTTAAGGGGCTCGAGCCAACGAGGGACAGAGGGGGACAAAGTTCCCCCCCGTCGTCCCCCGCTGAGGCCGAGAGACCCTGACTCTTTCCATCTTAGCGATTTAATCTTGGCTATAGCTTAGTTAAAAAAAAAGAAAAATAAATGTTATTGGCAACTTTCACGCACTATTGCCTTGAAATAATCGAAAAAAAAATTCGATTACATCGTATTGTTCGATATTATATCGCCGTTAACTTCCTTTTAGAAGGACAAGTTTCATATATATATATATATATATATATATATATATAAATATATATATATTATATATTATATATATATATATATATATATATATAATATAATATATATATATATATGAATAAGTAGTGATGGTGGTTAATTGAAGACGTTCACTGTAGGCTGGGTGTTCTTCGGAGTCTTCTGTTTCAGATTTTTTTTTCTTCATTTTTGTAGATTTCTTTGGCAAAACGACTCCTTGTAGGGATTTTTTATTCTTGTATTATATTAATTATTTCTACATTATTTTTCAATTCATGTTATTACAAAAAATCTTTAATTGTGTAACATTAAATTAGCATACAAAATATAATATATTTTACATCTAAACATTTTGTTATACAAATTTTTATCCTTTTTTTTTATTTTAATAAATTAAAATCGAAATTATAAAAAACCTATTTTATTTATTAAACTATTTATAATTTATCTGCATATAAATTATCTAAAATTATATCATTATCTAAAAGTTACTGCTAAATCGATCGTGGCAATTTTACAATCAATAAGTTCACTATATATCACTTCCCTGCCCAAAACGTGGCTTATTTGCAAAAGTGTACTCGGCGAGGAGGGTTTCTTCTTAAGGTTGGAACATCATAGACATCAGATACATCATTGACATAAGGGGTGTCATGGACATCGGTACATCATGGACCTCAGAAACATTGTGGACATCATGGATTTCTTGATATTGTTGTTAGTGTTGACAGAAAGTAGTCACATTAAGTCGAGGTTGGTAGACCTGGGATTAACAGCGTGACTGATATTTCTGTCTTCACAGTCTATATGTTTGCTTGAAGGTAATCATTGTGACATCTTGAAATTGGTCTGAGTGTCGACGGAAAAAGTCATGTTTAGACTGAGGTTGGTAGACCTGGGAATAACGGATGTGTGACTGATATTTCGTTTTACTGCGTCTGTTGTTCCCTGAAGGTGTTCATTGTTTTGACGTTTTGAAATTGATCTCAGTGGCCACGGAAATGGTCACGTAAGGTTAAGGTTGGTAGACCTAGGAATAACGGTGTGACTGAAGTTCCCGTCTTCACTGTTGTTAGTTGCCTGAAGGCGTCATTTAGAGGGTGTTCTTCTTTCCGGGTTCACCAATTATGATGTGGAAGGAGGGCTGAGAGTTATCTTTTGGATTGCTCCTCCATTTAAAAAAGTTGGGTATATAGTTCGTCTTAGTTTTCTTCTTATTGTCTTTACGTTTCAACTGGCATAATTGACATTAGCGGCGTTTGTGTGCAGAATAATTTTTCAGTAAAACTGAAAAACACTTCGGGATCACCAAATTATAGGAGTAGATAGTTGTGGTGGATAATTAAAGACGTGTTCATAGTAGGCTGAGTGTTCTACTGGGTCTTCTGTCTCAGATTTTTATTTTCATCTTTGTAGTTTTCTTTTTGTAGACGAACTTCTTGCTGTGTTTTAAGTAAACTTCTTAATAAGGATTTATTCTTTTGGATTAGATAGATATTTTTACATTATTTTTCAATTCATTGTTATACAAAATCTTTAATTATGTACCATTGAATTAACATACAAAATATAATACATTTTACATCTAAACATTTTGTTATACAAATTTTTATTTTAATACATTAAAATCGAAATTATTAAAAACATATTTAATTTATTAAACTATTTTATAATATTGTACTACGTATAATATTGTCTTCAAAATTACATCAATATATAAAAGTTACTGCTAAATCGATCGTGGCAATTTTACAATCAATATGTTCAATACACACACACACACACACACACACACACACACACACACACACAACACATATAATATATATAATATAAATTATAATATATATATATATTATATATATATATATATAATATATATATATATTATATATATATATTATTATATATATCATATATATATAATATATATATATGGCGATCATAAACCTGAAAATAAGGCTTTTTCAGTTGTTATTGAGTGATTCTCAATAATAAGGCGAGTCATTTACTGGAGAAAAAAGCAAAGAAATGATTTTTGATGTTGAACGAAGCGTTTGAAAAAAATTTCTTTTCTATGTAATCGGACGAGATCCTGAAATGATTTTCTCTAATAATATTACTCTTTCGTCCAAATTGCCTCCTGAATATTTTATCGGATATTTTACATATATTTTTTTCCATATATATATATATATATATATATTATATATATATTATATAATTAATATTATTATATTATAATAAATATATATATATATAATATATATGTGTATTGTATATATAATAGTGTCTGTATATAGTATGTGGAGTTTTATGTATATATTTATGTGCAACTAAATTGTTGACATTCCGAAGTTTTGTGTATTTTGGTTATTTAGTTAATTAAATATATATGCGCTTTTATGTAATCTTTTGTATGAAAGGGAAGACACGTGTGAGATAGAGAGTTTCCTGCTTTTGGCAATTCTTATGTTCTAACTATTGTATTTGCTCTTATTTTTATTTGAATCTGTGTTTTATTAAATTGTAATAAGTTTTAAATATTATCTTCTCCAGGATTTTTTGTTATGATAAAAAATAAGAAAATAATGAGATTCAGCAATTGTAGCGTTGTGTTCCGAAAATACGATACGGATACATTCATTAAAATACGAACTCAGCTTCAACTTTGGCGACCTCTATATGAACACAAGCTACTGTTGTATGATTGACTACTACCTATTAAATAAATACTAATGGTAAATATCACTTAAATTTTCAATATAACTTATAATTTTTAATATTTAATAATTTCGAAATTAATTTCTTGATGACGTAATGAAAATATATTTGTTTATATATATATCTTCTTATTTAATAAATATAATTTATTAAACTTATCTTATGGTCTGTAATATATATAAAAATTGTTTTTATTTTATTTTTTTGTTAATTTATGTCACTGTGTCTTAATATTCACTTACTTTCCACTATTATAATCATTACCACTGTAATTTCACTTACTTCACACTAAGTGAAATTCTATAATTATGATCCCTGCACTCCACACTGTATAATTATTAATATTTTAATAAGTCACATATATAATAATAATAATAATAATAAGGCTCCTTTTTAGGGACTTAATATCCAAGAATTAATAATAGTGACTTTGATATAATTAAATTTAATAATTCTAATTTTAAATTATTTAATTTTAATATAATTAATATATTCAATAAATTAAAAACTTTATAATATCATAATGATAATAAAATTATAATAATTTAGATAAAAAAAATTATGAAAATTTTTCTTTTCCCTTAAGGTTAATATAACAAATTTATGTTATGGGATTATTATTAATTATCTTTTTATTTTGCCCTCTTTTTCTTTTTTTTTATACTTCATTTTTGCCATTTTTTTTTTCCTTTTTTACGTCACGATTTTACCATGTATTTGATATTTTATATAATAACTTATTTTTATGTGTTGATTAATCGTGCTAATTGTGGAAATTTGCAGTGAGAATACCTAATATGTTTATATACGTTTTGAATGCTTTTGTTGTTTTTCCTTAAGCGTTTGATCAGAGTATACGACGGTATTCTATCTCTTTTATAAGCTGTATATGTGGAGCTACCACATATCTGTTGTAGTTCCACATATACTGCTTTCTTTAATAAAGTATATTTATTACTCAACAGGTATATTTAAAGTTTTGATCCTAATACTATTCATTTGAATGTCATCGTTAACAATTTATTAAAAAGAAATAAATAGATATTTATACCGAAATCTTCTGATACATTTTTATTGTTCATAAATTTATATTGAAATTAAATAAAGATAGTGTTATACACTGATAAAAACCAGGGTCCTATTAGATATTATTGTCCCATAGATATAATAATAGTAATATTAAAGACGGTTATAGACATAATGGTATTTATATTAATTTGCAAGTATTTTATTTAAGATTAATTTATAACTATTTTGATCTTATATTAATATTTTAATTATCGTATGATTATTTTATATGATTACTATATTTTAAAGTTATTTTTTAATAGTATATAATTAAGTTTTTATTTAATTATAAATTATTATTATTATTTTATTATTATTTATATTATTAATTATTATATATTATTATTATTATTATGATTATTATTATATTTTTTTATATATAATTTATTAATATTATATATATATAATTAAATTATAATTTATTATTTATTATAAATATTCTATTTAATTAAATCTTGAATTTTTTCATCATTTTTTATTTTAATTTATTTATATTTTCTATTAGATACATAAAATTATTTATAATTATATTAATTATATCTTATGTTTATTTATTATATTTATATTTTATCTATCTTTATATTGTTATCTACATCAACACCTTACTGAGATAGTAAAAAAGGAAAATAATAATATTGTATTATTATTTTTGAATACATTATGTCGAAAGGTATCCTTAAAAGCTCATATTGTATCACCTTATAAAAAAAATAACATTATATATTATTTGAATAATAAATCATTTTATTTACTTATATTTTAATTTTTACAATTAATATCATTATTCATTAATAAACAATGAGGATGCTGCTAAGTTTATTAACCCGGAGTGGAACTATTACATATTATTTTATTCAAAAGAAAATTGAAATAAAGTTTTATACCTTTCAGATATATATATAACATTATAATTTATATTTATAATATAATTAATAAATATAATAAGGTTTTAATATCATTTCATGTAAGAATACCTAATGATATGATTGCATATATTCTATATTTTGAATTTAATATAAATGAAAATTGAACATATTAATGAATTCAATTTAATTTTCATTACAATTTATGTAATTAATTGAAGTGATTAAGCGCATAAAGGGTTCTTCCTTTTACTTTGAGAATGTCCTAGATGCAAAATAATTCGTTTAATAAATATCATTTTCATAAGTGATTCTTATAACCTCATCCCATCCTCACACAATACTTCTGGACGAAAAGGGAAAATTTTGGCTTAAGTATTTTATGATTTTATTAAATTTCATATTAATAGGTCATTGGGTCTCTATAAGCAACCTGTTTTTATTCAATATATTCGATATCTTAGATTCATTATATTTATTTTAGGCGTATTGGAGCTCCCACACGCACCACTAACACACAACAAAACATCACTATCACACCTCGATTACACACATATATTATTAAAATGTATTAAGTAAGTATTATGGAATGTAGTATAATTATAGTATAGTATATTTATCATGATTATATTAATTATATATTTTTTATTATATATAATTTAATTCCTGATTTTTGTTGAGATAGTAGGGGGGGATGAAGAGATGAGAGGGGGAGATAGTATTGAGGATATAGTGATAGGGATAGTAGAATAGATATATATGTAGGCGACCAAAGCAGAAAAAATGCATATCCACAATGAACTAAAAAACTAAAACAGCTACAGGGAAAAAAATAAAAAAATGAAAGACATGTTTTGATGAAAAACTAGTCCAAAAAGACACTGAATAGAATTCGATATACTTAATAAATTATAAACTAAAGAATTTTAATTTTATTCTAATTGGTTTTTTAAGCGACTTTCTGAAACAACTTTTTATTTTAATTATATCTAGTTAATTTCTAAATCTTGAGCGTTGCGCTAGAATGCGAGTATCTCTCATTCCAGGTGTTATATTCCTTTTAATCACATATTTCATAATTCATATGTTATGTACATTAGTAGTCAAGAGTTCTAACCATATAATATCTTTTTGTTTATTGTATATCTTCTTGTGATCTTGTATAAATCTTATATTTCTTTCTTTATTTCTCTTTTATGCAATAGTATGGTAATCGAGGTCTAGTTACGGGTGGTCCAGAAGGGAAGTGCGACGAAGTAATCCTCAGGGTTCTCTTTGTGCTTCGTCCCCTCTTTCAAACTGCCGCTTTAATATAGGACGAGTGATTATATCCACTCAGACTTCATCGTGGTTCGGCGAATGCTTTTAGTAAATAATATAATAAGCAATCGACATCGAATCTTCGAAATCGGCAATCTAAACGCCAAATTACCCAGAATTGAAATTTAATCGAGTATTTTTCAGATTTTTGTCAAAAGCAGTATGTTTTTTATTTTTTATATTAAGTTTTGTCGTTTATGAATTAAAAATTATTGGTCTGATCAGGTCCCTTTAAGTTCTGATATTTATATAAATTTATTACTTTAATTTCCAAGAGTTAATGATTGAGTTAGATATATAATATGTAGTTTTTTTAGTAATACATCTTGTCTATCATATGGCTTCGTGAGAGGCTTGACAGACCGACTATTGATGGCACAATTATACTATAATTACTCGATAGATAGCCTATATCTCTTAAAATAATGAAACCTTAAAAATACGTTATATATATAATATATAGAGATTACCTATAAACAAGTTGATATATTGCAAAACTTGCATAAAAACATTATAATATTTATCGCTATTTAACTAAATTTTAGATTAAAATATTATAAATTATCTAGATAGTGTGATTATTCGTTATATAGTTATTAAATATTATTGAACACTTATAGGGCAACTTCTACCATGGGTATTATACCTACTGTATATAGTAGGTAGTAGTATGAATATATTAATTTTGCATGAAACTTGTGAGTTAAAATTTATTTTTTATTAATATATATTCAATTTATTTAATTAATTACATTTATATCATTATTTTGTCTTTAAGAAAACCTTTAACAATATTTATTATTAATTATCATAATTTATAATTAAAAATTGCTTTTTTTCCCCTCCTTTTTTATACCCATTTTAATTTATCATAAATTAGTATGTAAATTTAAATGTTTTGTTTCAGCTTCCGCGTAGATGAATTAGACTGAAGAGAAACCTACCTTATGGAAACCTTATAAAAGGACTACAGTTAATAGTCATTTATGAAATAGCCTGCCAAGACTGGGAGTAAGCAAGCTAATGAGTGTATTATGTCGGACTGATGAAGAGAAATTAATATTTTAAATAACTTTTTGATAAATAATTATTAAATTGTTTAAAAAAATTATTGAGGAATAAGCTGAAAGATAGATTATCGTTATTTGAGAAGAACTGTAAAAGGATAAATAGGGTAAGGGGGGGTGAGGGGGGTGAAGTACCCCCTTAATTTTATTTTTAATACTATTTGGCTGCATCCGATGTAATGGAGCCGTTCATAAGTTTGACCCAAATGTCGATAATTAATTTTTAACGTAAAAACGATACCCCAAGTGTGTAAACCCTACAGAATAAAGATTGTAAATTACTGAGATCTGGTAGTGTTTATTCGGCCTACCAGGGGGACGACGGGTGAGGACTATCGTCCTAACATCTTCTGTCCACATGTACGGTGAATGTATTCGATATAAATAATATAATAATATATTAATAAAATGAAATAAAAATAGAATAAAAAAAGATAAAAATTTAAAACTTTTGATTGTTTTAAAACTCCCCATATTTAGGTGTTCATTATTAAATATACCTTACCTGATAATTTTAGCTCTTACGTTACGTTTTACTAGATAATGTGGAAAATGTGATTTCTAACAGAGAGTAATCGCTGCTCAAAGACCTTTAAAGATTGAATATACTAATTACTTTACTTTTAGTATAATTCGTTGTCAAAGTTAGTAAGCAATAAAATTTTTTATTAAAGTATGAATTTGATGGTAACTATAATTGCTTTTCTGAAATTCAAAAAATGTGTATTTATTATTTTCCCTGTAGCTTAGTTATATAATAGTCGTTTTTTAAGTTTGCATGCATATTGCTTTTGGAACGCTGGCCATTATAATATTATATTATAATTAATAATAATATATATATTATATTTATAATTATATATTAATATATTAATATATATATATATAATTAAAATAAATATAATATATTTATATATATATATATATATATATTATATATATATATATATATATATTATATATATATAATATTAATATATTAATATATAATATATATTAATATAATATATTATTAATATAATATTAAGATATATTATATATATATATTAACAGAATTAATATTTATATATTTAATATATATATATATATATAATAATATATATATATATAATATATAATAGTTAATAATATATTAATATATTATATATTATATATATATATAATATATTATTAATATAATATTAATTTATATATTATATTATTATATATATATTATTAATATTAATATATTATTACTAGGTATATTATTATTATTATATAATGATATATAAATTAATATAGATATTATATATATATATATTATTATTATATATTATAATATATTATATTTAGATAATATATTATATTATAATAATATATATAATATATAATATATATATATATATATATATTTAAATTATATAATTAATATATATTATAATATATATATTATTATTTATTTTATATATTTATTTTAATTATTTATATATTATTATATTACATATAATTATATTAGTTAATTTCTTAGTATTATATTTTATCTATATTTATATATACATCTATATATATATATATATATAATTATTATTATATATATTTATATATTTATAATTAATATATTTATATATATAATAAAGTTGAAATTATGATAATTATATTGTTGCCATTATTAATATTGGTAGTAGTATTGGAATAAAATAAATTTTTCCTAAGTATATGATATATAGTAGGGTACAAGGTTTAATAACCTACTAATATAATATATAGAAGGGGGCTCAGGGACGGTGGAGAGGTAACTTGGTGTGTAATCATCATTAGGATATTAAAACAGTTTGTCGGAAGAATCCTTAAAATTAATCTCCCAACCCTTTATGAATCAGCCACCCTTTACACAATTACAAATAAGATGTATGTATAACGTATATGAACATGTTTTTAGAAAATAATATCTAAACAGTAACGAATATTGCATCTTCTACCTTGTGTGTGCTAGCAAATGATAGAGTATATATATTAAATTTTTAGATAAGAAGCAAAATAGTATAATAAATGTATTTAGCACACTTAATAAATAAAATACAAGATAAAAATGATGGACGTCATTGAAAAAAAAATGTTTAAAAACAGTTTTTTATGTTACATAAAAAATTTTCCCAAGGGCGGCAATCCAAAAATTCAAAGAAATGAAACTTTCACTGTGCTAATTAATTATAGCACGATATAGGTTAATACTAAGGGGGGACGGCTTCAATATCCCTTTTAATAAAAACATGTATTGATTCATCACCTTCCAAGTCCCTAGACAAATGTGATGCAATTATAAATATAAATAAAGCTCTGGATAAACATGAAAATAAAATTAAGAGAGGAAAATACTAGTGATTAATTAATTGTAAGTTCCACGATGGCAAGGTAAATAAATAAATAAAACAAACTCTATATAGTTTGTTGGAAACAAACGACGCAAAAATTAAATTCAAATACCTTATCTTATACATTTCTGTCACCTGGCCTCAACTACTTATTGGAGGGGCCACAACCGCACTCCATAACGGCCGGTCACTACAACTTGGTGACTGGATTCCACAGTCAAGTAATATAGATATAAGTTTACTAGTAAAGGAGTAGGTACGCTGGTTAGAGCGTCGAGGGCGGGCAACTATTATCACAGTAATAAAGGAAGTGCTATCTTCATTTATGTCCCGTGAGTAGATTTATACGACATCTAGTTGCAAGTAGATGGTATTTACTTATAGTTGCATCTGGGTTTGCGTAGCGGTGTATATATTGAGTCAATAAGATTTGGGGTGTGGCCTGATTCTCATGCACCTTAGTCCCGATGATTTAAATTTGTATTTTATGCTGTGAGACCATGATTACTTACCTTTGGGAGATGTATTTGGGGTATATTATGAGATGTAGGTATAGTGTTAGTGATATATAAGTTGTTATATATTATTTGAGTGACCGTAATTTTTGTTTAGTAATATGTTGTGTTAGTTTAAATAAATTATGTGTATATATTAGTAGTGTGAGAAGAGCAAGGCCTATTTGGTAGATAGTGATGGGGGAGAAGTGTTGTTGCTTGAATTAGTTCTATATATTAAAAGTTGAGTGTAGTGAGGAGGGAAGGGAATATTAAGTCCGTTAGTATCCGGGGTATACGGGTTTGCTAGCCTGAGTTTTTTTTTATAGGTTTATGGTAAATGGATAAAGATAGTTTCTTCCGGGAAGTGAAAGTCCCTGGAACAAATTGTTTTATATTTATATATATATTATATATAGTAGTCCCTATTACTCCATAATAGTGGGCAGGTATGGTAGGATGTGTGTTGCCCAATGTAAATGTGGATGGGGTTTGTTTTTGTCATGTAATATATTTGGTATAATGATATATAATTATGTTTTTTTACGGAGCCACTTGAACATCTATGCGTTTCACTACATTTCGTAAGGGTCTGGTTTCATATTAAAGGTAAAAAAGACACTGAATATGTGAATACAGTAAGAGGGTAGAAGAGAAAGAAAAGTGAGGAAAAATTAACACTTTATTTGAAGGATAAATTGATTGGTTGAGAATTATTGTTTGAAGTAATGAGAGGTGTGTACCTGTATACCTAACCGGGCCTTGAACAATTATCCGACTGACACTTCCTCGCTCCATGGTTTCTTCTGTCAAGGAACCGCGCAATAATCCAAATTAAATTAATTTCTGCTAGGGTATATATAGTTGTATCTTTAATATTAACGGGGATATTTGGGTGTAGTAAGAGTATAATATATTATATATATATATATATATATATATATATATATTATATATATATAATATATATTATATATATTATAATATATATATATATATATATATACGGCAAGGTTATTAAATTAATATAAATTAATTATATATTAATATATAATATAATATTATATATATAAATTATATATATATTAATATATTTATTATATATATATTAATATATTATTAATTAATAATTATATATTATTAATATAATATAATATATTTATATATATAATATTAATTATTATTATATATATATTATATATTTATATATATATAATATATATATATATTATATTATTATATATATATATAATATATATTATATATATTATTATTATATTATTATATTTATATTATATATAATATTATATTAATATTTTAATATTATAGATATTATAATTATATTATTTATATTATATTATATATATTATTTATATATATTATAATATATTTATATTATAATATTATATATTATTATTAATATATATTATTTTATATAATATATTAATATATATATTATTATATAAATATATATTTACGGGGAATATGCTATTATCAGAGGTTGGCATCCCTCGATTTTCTCTTATGTTTTAGTATTCTCTTCTTAAAGCGACTACCATCATTCAGAAGTCTTCCCTTTCGATTAGTAAATACATAACGGTATTGTCGCGCTAGCGCTTCACTTACCGCCATAATTATCTCGAGAGTGACTCACTCACTAACGTCTTCTATACGCCATTATAAGGGCCGCTAAGCCTTGTGTTTCGTCACTTCTTTCTCCTTTCTGCTTATTTATGGGTCCGATCTTCTCACAAAAGCGTTTTATATACTTTATACATACCTATTATAATAGTATTAATTAATATATATATACTCTTTACTAAAAAATTATTTATATTAAATTAATTTATTATGATAAAATATTATGATTATGATAATTTACAATTAATTGTGGTCTCTAATAAATAATTATTAATTCTTTCCTTCCTCAATGTCTTCTTTCCATAATATAAGGCACAAGAGATACCTATACATTAATTACCTCTTTCAAAATAAGTAATAATTAGCTGTCTCTAAATAATAATTTAAATAAAGCAGTTTATAAAGGCTGATCTCTGTATAATTTAGCCCTTCAAAATATTCTCACCATACTAAATTAATTTCGCTTCTACAGTGACATAGTCAGAAACTAGGTGTAGTATTACCAGGTATTTGAATTCGTATGAATAAGTTTTATGATATCGAAGATTCCAACCTATAGGCTATTTCTGCGTAATAGCTGAATTATAGAGGGATTAATAAATGTCCTTGGTGAGAGGAGTGCTGGTAGTTAGTTCTGCCTGCTGTCCGCAACCTGTGAGTATAATTATGATCCTATATTACGCGCTTAGCATTAAGTGTCCCACACCATAAAGACATTAAAATTTCACCTTCTCCTCCTATACCTCGATAATAAGTATTCTTCGTACCACAGGCCTCAACCGTTTATTTGAACATATTCTAAGTCTATTTCGTTCAAGATTAGTAAGTTGATAAGCACTATTTCATGGTTGTGCAACGTAGTGGACACTAGCGAAACAGCCAGTAGCAATCTCGAGAGAGGCTCCGATGTAAGTCGCTACGTGTATCTCAGTGACTCAGTTGAATGCGAAATGTTTTAGTAAATTGACTATTCTAATTAAATATACTCAATATAATTAAAATGTCTTATTATATTGAATTATATGACTCACCGTCTATTATTAACCTCAGAAATCTTGCTTCCCGGCCAGAATTGTCCATGGGTGAGTATACTTCATAAATTGACTATACTACTATTAGTAGTTTATGAACTTATTTTATCTCATATTCATATATCAATATGGATAATAATCTACCTTGTCATTTATTTACCCATATTAATTAGGTATATATAATATTGATTAAGTCAATTAGCTTGTGTGAAAAACCAAATGAGATCACCTGATTATATTAATGGAGATCCCTTGAATTTTAAGTTTTAATTATAAGGGGATAACAATAACTACTTCAGACGAAGCAGTATTCGAAGATTTTTTTCAACCCACCTATAAATATATTGGAATAAAATTAT
>JABUQX010010675.1:30000-56638 GCA_015478945.1 Trachelipus rathkii
GTTTATTACTTACCATATACTATTCATCCCCATATAGGTTAAGGGAGCGAGTACTAGTTGCTAGGTGAAGGTTAATACCTCAGGTTCTATATACTCATAATATAGGCCAGCCTCTAGAAAGAGCCATCAATGCGACTCAAACTACACAGGCGTTACCCGGAAGGAGGAAACAAGTGAAATACATATAGCGCTCTGGAATCCTGGAAAATTTACAAATACCGAAAAAAAATGTAAAAAAAAAAAAAAAAAACCATAATCAATAGGAATAGCGAAAACGTGAGGTTATCAACACGGGCTAAGCAACCGGGCACTAAGCTGACACATCACATTTGTGGAAATCCTTGTGTAAAATTTGGTTAGGGGGAAAAAATAGCTAAAAAAAAAAAATAAATAAAAATAACAATTAAAAATATCAAGGTGCTTTTTTGTGTTGGGGGAAAATTTAGTCCTAGGGGGGCGTGTGGCTTGGGACATAGTATATATATACTTATATACCTTACTATTATAGTCGTTTACCACCCGGTGAAGTATAGTATACTCATATATACCGGGAGAAGATAAATATACCCTACTATATATATGCCCTATATATACTCTATGCCATCTATTTATTTATTTGAGACCTATAGAGTATTTAAAGTAACTACTATATAACTACTACACTAACCCAACCCGTAAACGTTTATTAGGAGGGATATATATTTATATATATAATATTATTTGTAAAGGTATTACACGCTATTAGTTGAACCGAAAAGAAAAAAAAAAGAATTAACATCTTGTTGAACGTTGGAGTCGTAAAAAAACGGTGGAAAACACTTAGGGCTCGAGCCGAATACGAGAAACTAACAGGGGGGGAGAGTGTCTGTGTGAATATAGAACACAGGAGTGGGGTGTATGTTGGGTCGGCACGAACAAAGACACCCAAATACCCAAAGAGCGGAGGGTTCCGGAGACCCTCCCGGAGGAGGTAATATAGTACCTAAAAACCTTGACTGTTAGGAGCCGTAAGTTCCTCCGGAAGGCCGGCAGACCCGACTCCTTGTTATTCATGTGCGGGTATGACCCTTGGGGTATTCTTTTAGTTAAAAAGAAAGCAAAATTTAATAGAAAGTCTATTTTTTGATTTTAGACGAAGTAACCAATAACAAGTCTCCAGAAAACCCTATACCCCAAGTAACAAGTATTACTATAATATATTAACAATATTTTTTTTTTTTGAACATTTTCCTAATCCAAAATTTTACGAGGATTCCACAAATGTATTCCTTTTCGCGTTAGCTATTCTATGGCAGCTTTTTAGATATTTTTTACGCTTTTTTAACATTTTTTCGGCACCTTTTCCACGGGGTACCGTCTGCAATGTATTCCTCTTCACGGTAGCTGTTGTAGTTTTTGAGATATGGATTTGTGGCTTCTAGAGGCTGACCATATATATATATATATATTTAGATACTTAAATAGGTATAACAAAAACAAAAAACTGAATACCGATAAGGAGGTAAAAATTAAAATAAAAACTATAAAAAAAAAATTATTTTATATTCATAATATAAATGACAGGGGATAGTCGTTAAAAACAAACATGGGTATCCTATATATAATATTATAATATATATTATTAATATATTATATACTATAGTATATATATTAATTATAATAGGTGCATATATATATATTAGGCTCAGTCATCGCAGAAAAGCTAAACATGCACTGAGTACAAAAAAAACTCTCTAAACAGGGACATAATATAAATAATAGGTAATAAATGAAAATAACATTTTATATTTTATATACAGTTAATAGAGGCTTATCACAAAGCTAAATGAAAATATTATAAAAATAAAATGTAATTTAATAAAACACGCCATTTATTTATATAAAGATAAGATAATTTTGACAAATTTAAAAATAGTTAAAATATTACGTAGGATAGATAAAACTTGTTTGATAATTACTTTAAAACTAATATTATATATAACTATATTATACATAAGTAGCTTTCTGGAGAATTATCCAGAAACTCGTAATTACTTACGATAGTGAGCAGTACAGGTATATAATATATAAATATATATATATATATAGTTAAGTGGTATTAATCAGTCAGGATCGATTTTCATAGGCGTGCAAAGGTGTGCTAATATACGCGCTCTGAATTTTGGTTCCTTTTTTTTTAACTAAGCAGATCACCGGTAAACGGGTGGGAAAATCATATGTAATATGATTAGCACAGGGAGGAGTTCACTTCGGGCTATATCTTCTCCGCGGGGACGATCCTCTGGTAGTCCACCCGTCGCATGTGTCCCTGCCGTCCGGCTCGAACACCCCTACAAAAGGATATAAAATAAGAGACAAAAATATATTATTATTTTTTCTTCCTTCTCCTAAAGCGTTAAAATCTTAAAATATCTATTTGGGCTAAACTTTTCTCTGCCCGTCGGAAGTAAATGTACGGTTCAGGTCATAGGTCACACAAGTATAGGCTTGCTGTCGATCTAAAATTTTTATTTCAAATAGTCATACCGGGGCGATAATAGGTGGTATTAATTAAATATAGATTACTAAAATAGGAGTAATTTTTTTTTCTTTTGAATAAATTGAAGATTTCATGATAGGAGTCGAAGACTATTGAGCTTCTAGATAGATCACTCATATTGTTATCTTATTTTTGGTTATTGCTCTTTTTTGTGTGAAGGGGCTGTTAGTTCACGGGCCATAATTCTGTTTTAGTACACATGCCGATGATGGCTGTCTGGAAGGCCGTGGCGCATGATAAATTGATCCCAGTTTTATATACTATGAATATATTATAGAGGGTTAAGGTCGTTGATATTGTATATGAGGAAGGTAGTATGATAGCGTTTTGGTATGAATAATATAAATATAGATTAGAATTCATAAGTTCAAATATACCACTAGAACAATGACTATTATTGGAGTTGATATAGTAATAATTATATAAATCGTAAATAGGTCGTATCAGATTATTTATGAGACGCTGGGAAAATTGTTTTCCTCATCGGTAAATGGGTTTTTTTATTTTATTTATGGTAGTCGGAGGGGTGAAAGTATCAATATAGTACCCTCACTAGGAGGTTAATTTATGTAGTAGGTATGTATATACATGAATTATATATGATATAATTGTAATATATATACATATAGTAGTATACGTTTGGAACAGTAGGTAAATTTACATAGGTTCAAATATACCTAGAACATTAGACCTTGGGAATTGGTAAAATATCGTAATGAGTATATATATTATCGTATAGAATTTTATGACGCCGCTTGAGAGTAAGTATATGAACGGTGTGTCCCATCACCTATGGGCTTTTTTGGGTCAGGGTGAGAGGCCCCGTTTAATTGAGGAGTATGTGGATGAGTTATATATATATATATAGATATATTATAATGATATATATATATACTAGCGTTATTGGAAAACATAATAAGTGAGGTCCTATCATGAAAAACATTCAGTATTCCTTTCTTTTTCTTTCTTTATCTTCCCTTCTATCATCCCAAGAATGTGGAGTACAGGTGCGTAACGAAGCATCGGAAAATGGAGAAAGTGCCGTAGAGAGAAGCATGGAACAAACAAATCGAAAAAGAGAGAAGCGGCCCGGAGACCCTTACCGCCCAAAAGGCTCTCATACAGGCTCACCCCATTAATGTAGTACATGAGAAACTTCGTCGCAGTTGTCGAGATAAATCCACACTAATAGGCGTTCAATGGTGATCAGCTCCGACTTGGAACCCTCACAAGCGCATGGTGGAGAGCTTGTGCGTCAGATGTTACAGGAGAACGGATGACAGTTTTTGTGGGAACGCTTGACGCCCTTGTGTGGCCCAGTGTGGGACACATTCCACTAATACCCCATCTAAGGGTTTTTTTGTGGGCATATAATGCGCCCCGCCAGTGACAACACTCCTATTATGAAGCACCTTTAGTTCTCGCCTTCAAAAACTCACATTTCGTCTCCTTGTAGTAGTACATATATCGTTTCAGCGTACGAACATCTCAAATCCACTAGTTCTCTTCGAGGTCTCCCAGCGGGTCGGTTGCGCAACATCAGTGTCGTCAGCGGACAACTATAACAAACAAACATCCGCTTAACCAAATGACTATCATTCATGTCTTTCCACTGAACCAAACCATCTCAGCATACTTTCATTTATTCTCTCATTTTACCTTTTTCTTTCACACCACACAACTCTCTAATCAATTTATTCCTTATATTTAATCCAATTCTCTTACACCTAAGCATGCCCCTTAAGAGTTGTACCATTCTAGAACACAAGGAACGTGTTGATCTAGGGTACTTCTTATTCCAAGACCATAGTCTCACTACTATCCATTAACACAAGTAACAACAGACCCTCATGTAAGACCCTGCCGCACTCAAGGGACTTAGTTCCCCGCCTTACAGCGTTCACATTTTTGGATCGATGTAATTGCAACCAGGCAACACCCAGGTTGTTCGGCTGAATGCCATCCACCAAAACGTCTTTACTCAAACTGCTACAGGCTCATTGCCCATCATCCCGTGGACTAACTCGACCTTTCTTTCATTCCGAACCATCATTACCTTTAATATTTCAATCTCAGTACGAACTTGTTTCTCAGGGCTGCCTTTATCTATAACTCTTTTAACGGATGAAACTTCTATACACTTCCTTTTGGAAAATGAAGGTCACGTTCCTGGCACTCACAGTGTTTTAACTGATGTGGAGTGATCGGCCGCCACATCACCTACGCTTGAGTAAATGTCGTGCTTATTGTACGTTCTAGGATTTTCTCAAACGCAACCGGATGTCCTCTCTTACATACTTGATAAATCTCTCTTCAATCCTCTACAAGAGCTCCTTCAGAATCGCGCAGCATGCCACACAAAACCAATCAGTCGTCTGTTCCAACAGTTATAATAGCTGTGGAAGAAATTTTTGACGGGCAAACTATTGAGCATCGGTGCTACCTGCACTACTTAACAGGATCACTGTCTTCTCCCGGCTCATTCTATTTTCGAACAGCTTCTAGAGGGAATTGAGTAATATAGATGCGCCCCGTGTCCTATCTATACTCCGCCGCAGGTATGTGAGGTCGAACGTCTTTTCATAATCCCATCCATGCACAAAAACTGTTAGCGAAGGAGACATAAACCACAACGCTGTCTCAACTGCCGCTATTAATCCTAAAAACAGTCAACATTGACCTTAATAATTTTTCATTGATAAGTTTTCTTTCCTTGTGCTGATAGTCTTTTACATGAGTTTTGTAATGTTCCAGTTCGAGGGAAGCGACTAACACAGGCGAATCCGCTAACCTCGTTATATCACTACACTACCTTGCCATAAGAGCTTCCCTCTTATTTAAATCCTAATCAATGGCGATCAGTACGTCTTTGTTTGCAAAAAAAATAGGGGCCGGGATTTAAAAACCTTAAATATATTATTATTCATTAGGAGATTACATGCTTCACGTCTTGCTCAAATTCGGTTTATTATCAATATGCCCAATTTGTTTCCGAACTGCAAAGATTCGTTGATTGCACACGGACCTGCCTTCTAGGGCCACATGGATCGCCGCACATGACTTTGGAAAATCTTCCTTCGTAAAAGACACCTGTTCTTAACCAAGGGTCGTTCAGTGCCTTGTCTGTCACTGTCGACTCAGAGGCTCTTGAACCGTCTCTCTTGAGGTTGCTTGACCCATCAATAACAACAACCCAGTCAGTCGGTATTTTATTCTTTTCCGCGAGCGCGAGGGTAAGGGGAACAGCGCTCCGTCTATTATGATAAGAAACTAGATTCTAATCGGACCTGTGATATTAAGTTGCTGACTTATGGGAAGCACTAGTCCCGATCATGCAAGTGCCGAATTATCATAACCCTTGTTCAAAAATAATTAAAGGTAGTATTTGCAATGGCCACTACCGGGACGGCGGGACGGCGTAGGCTTGGGAATTCTTCTTTCTCTATAGCGCAATCCCCTTCGCGGTACACTATGGCACGGCCATTTCTCTCTCTTGGATGGCTGCTGAGGTAAACGCTTTGTGTTTTTACGTTATAGGGGCTTCATCACACATACTTTAGCAAATCCATATCAATTACCATGTCTCCCGTCCGTTTATATCTGATCATTTCACCAGCATGTTTAAATTTATATCTGCAGATTTACCGCTTTCTTCAACTTACGTTGCGACTCTAACCTCATTCCGGGGGGGAAGTGGTACCTGATTCTGAGATCGGTAGTCCTCCTTACTTATTCCTAAAATATAAGCAGGGGAAGATCCAAGTCATATAAACGACATTTGACTCTTATCTGGACTTTCTCTTGAAATCTGGCTCCGCAAAGAATTTTATAATTCCTTTCTCTTTTATTTGCATCGAGTCCAACATTTAAAAGAAGGCCCCACACAATAGGCGAGCGTATGACAGAGCACTCATTCAATAATATTTCTGTAGGCCAAGGTGCAGGAAATGTTCATACACATTTGGTTTCGTTGAAGATATGGTTTGATCTCTTCCCACACTGCATTCTCCCAAATATTCCATGAGTTTTAGAAGGGTAATACAAAATAAGTCTTATATAAACCCAAACACATCGTCGTGGCCTTCACACTTCCATCTCTCATCAGCTTACACGAAAAGCAACCAATCCCTTTTCATTATTTCTAAAGCAGATTTTCCCCTCTAATTATTTATTAGTTATATTTCTAGTAACTTTCTAGTATGACCTTTTTTATCTCGTTCTTTGCTCTACACTTCTCAAAATATGGGCTAGCGTTCTCCTAATTCCCCCGTACAATAGGGTGACATGTAGTATACACAGGTCCCTCATCGTAGACATTCCATTCACTACGGCTTTTACACAAACTGGGCCTGCACTACCAATGGAGGAGGGGCGTCTGACCACCCTTCTTTTTTTTCTCCTCACGTATGCATTGTTTATTATTTTTCTTTTCCATTTGTTGATAATCTCGCAAACATCTTTCTTTTTAAACTTCATATATATGATATTATAATATATATAGGTTACAATTTGTTTAGCTTAAACTAAAAATATTTATGTTGCTATAGGTAGGACGTTAAGATGTCGATAGAGTTATGAAATTTAGTAAGTAAGATGAGATGTTCGATTAGTAGTCGGTAATAATTTTACTTAGGTGGGATACAGTAAGATAAGGGTATTAAATATATAGGTGAGATATTACAGAGTGAAGAGAGTTGATCATAAAACGTGAGGTACACCCGGAGTGGCTTATAGAGGAGTCACTACTGAGGAGTACAGTATACTAAGTACACATCTTTCTAACATGTGTCGAAGGAAGAGACTCATGTCCTCGTCGTATTACAAATAGAATGTACCTTACAAAATATCAAGCACATTCTTATCGGTACCTGGTCTGTGCGGTTCATAGAGCCCGCACACTTGGCTTAACCCTAGAGGGCAACTCTAAGAAGACCAACCATTTCTCCGAGCAATGGTTTCCAACGCCAGTCCTATCGAGTTAAAAACTCTCAGGTAGCGCGGTTTTTGGTTGCTCTTTCAGTAGAAAACATCATCTTGCTTGACCTTCCCATTAGGCCCGTCAAAATTCTTTCCCTCCATAACCTGGAGAAACTTTCTTTCTCATTGGCATAGATCGTGTTTCTAGTTGTGTCCCAATGTGGGTGGGAATACATGGATAGGCAGGGAAGAGGAGCGACACAATAAGCTTAATCGACTAATTTTGACATGTGAATGTCAAACTACTTTGGCAGTGTCACAGGAAGATAGATAACATTATGTCCGCTATAAATGATACGACGTTAATCTATTAGGACTTAAAATGTTAATATATATATATAGAATACTTATATAATATTGTTACTAATTATTCATATTGTTATGTTTTAATTTAATTTCATCTTTACTGTGTTATTTTCATTTACAATTGTTAAAATCTTGATGTATATAATACCGCATAATTACACTTTTCGAGTTAATATAACGCATTTTTTCTGCCCCACTTATAAATACCTTTTTATGTTAGAGTTCTGACATATATAGCTCATGCTAGATATTAATTATGTTTATGTAGCTTTTTTTTTATTTTTTGGTATGTTTGGTTAAATCTTTTAATTCACTTAGCAAATTTAAAAAGCTAAATTTTCGTTTGGTGTGAACCCATGAGGAATGAATCCCAGGAACTAATGTAACCACATGTAAATTATTTTGTGTTTATTTAGATTCATTTTTTCAATAATTGAATTAGGAATTCAAAAATTACAGAATTGGAAACCAAACCGCTCAAATTTTCTAATAACAGTTTCGCTAGCTTTAACTATTTATAGTACTAACATACCATTATTGTCCTATTCGTTGAATGTATTATAAAGATGTGGCTCGATGTGATGTTTTGCTCAAAATATTTCTAGTTTCTTTATATTATATGACTTTTTTAATTGGTTTCATTCTGATAAATGGTGTTTAAAAGTATAAATTTCTGATTGGGTTTTTAATAGTTTTTCTCATTTTTGCAGATTCTCAATTTTGCATTGTGTTTTGTTTTATAGTTTATTTTTTTTTTTGTGTGATAATTTTTTTCCTTTTTATTATATTAATTATGTTTTTTGTTCATTATTTTATTATTGAATTTTTTTATTTTTAAAAGTTGTTCATCAAATACCCGCTAATCATTTTGTTCATTATATTTACAGTTATAAGAACATTATTTTTGGTTGGTTACTCACATCAACGAACGACAAATATCATTATATATATATATATATCTGTTGTATTTTGCGTTTAAAACTTTAAATCATATTTTGTGTTTTACATCTTGCGAATTAGAGAGACGAGTAAAAACTTTTGTCATCTGTTAATGTTTTTATATAATATACTTAGACGGGAAGATATTTCGAGACCAATCTTTCTTTCTATTGAGATCAAATTATGCTTATACATGAGTACCAGTAGTAAATCAGCTAAAAGTTATTATCAGTTAATTTCAGTTATTATATTAAACTGAGCCTCTCTATATATAGTATATCTATACAAAGACCCCAGTTGAACTATATCTTACCTATATATCATATATAACCTATTCCTCAATTAGATTAATACTATTGAATTAGGTACTATTGATATTTGTATATATATCTATTGATACTACCTATGATATATATTATTATAATATGAGATATGATATATATCTACTACTGTACCTACTCTCTAAGTATAGTATATTCAAGTCATGATTTTTGTATGTAATATATATTAATGAATAGTTAGTATGGATGGGAGCCTATGTCACATCAGGACCAAAACTTTGGTATTTATTTTTTTGTTTTTGTTTCGTTTTAAAAAAAGACAGGGTTTTTAACTTCTATTATATTTCGAATTTATTCTTTTTAAAATGTGTTATGACTTAAAAGAAATTGTTCTCTTATTCTCTTCGCGCGCGATAAATTGGCCTTCTAATAGAGCAAGTAAATTGTATTTCAGTTAGAAGAATGTCCCCCAATGCAGACCTTATGTAAAAAATTTCGGAGGAGCATGTTTTAAATCAACTAGCATTAATCACTATCAAACTCAGTAAATCAAACTATCATGACACTCAGACAACCACGCCCTCCAAGTGGTAGTAGGTTAGGTATCAACTTCTGTCGTGACTATTAATCTGGTAACTTACAGCTTTTCTGGTATGATATCATTGATGCTGAACTGCTATTTGGGTCATCGCTATTGTTTAGGAATGGTCTAATACTGATACAAACGGTGGAACTTTCACATAATAGTATTTACATAGTGAATACATAGTTATTGCTTGTATATTTATTATATATTATAATCTACAAAACTTATCTATTCAATGAGAGAATTATGAGTACAAAATTTTTTTTTTATCGTATGCTTTATAAATCATCATTCTGTTTTTTTCTAATACTTCGGCGAGCTAAATATTTATTTTCCGGTTTTATTGTTCTTATATTCACTCATACTTTACAATTTCGCAATGTTTTGTCTATACGAAGTTGTACTAATCGTGAGCATCTTTAGAGCAGCATGGCTTTCTTCCTAAAGATTGCAGATCTTTTGCGCGCTACCATAAAAGACGTTAAAATTTTCTACGAGTGGTAATTTTTCTATGCAATATCGTCAACCAATAATAAGTTTGTTTACAAAATATATTTTATTTCAGGAGTGCCTTTTTCTTTATCTATTTTCTTTCTTGCCTCTATTGTTTACCAGTGGGCAGCCTATATTTTGCAATAGCATTATGGGATTATTTCCGACAAATTCTAAAAAAATAACCTTTTTGTAATATTTTCTTTAGTTCCCTTTTCGTATCATCGGAAAGCTGCAGATGCGTAATCTGATCCATTAAAATTCTACACTCATTTAGATGCCATATGATCCTTATTTATTACTTTATTGATCCAATTTACAAGTACAGTTATATTGCTAGTTATAAAGAATTGGTTATACATTGTTTTCTCACCATAGCCCCTACAGATAAAACACGCCGTCCATACTAAAGCAGTAAAAGATGCAGCTGCAGGTCGTATTTCTAAAAGTAGTGCATGTGAGCCACTGGCCTTAAAACTGTTTATTATATTTAATCACTGCCGCCACTCATACTTAAGATGCATGCATTTTTCAAAGAATTGCTCATAAAATTCTTATCCTCGTCTTCCAATGATCTACTTGACTTTTTCTTAGAGCTTCTTACTGCAAGGGTTGGACCACCGTGGTGACCTAATTAACCGTAGTTTCTGTTAAATCGAACCTAGTGACTCTTGATCACCTATTGGATTCAAGGTCATATTTTTGCAGTATTAACAGTGGCTCTATGACAATAGACATCAAAAATCTCATTGAATAATTCGGGGATGCATAAAAAACTTTTGTTTATTTATTTGTGATTTTAATGTTTTTGGTTTTTCCTTTAAACATTATGTCCAATACGAATATCGCTATTGTTTTTTTATCAAATTACGAAAATAGTAGAGGTATTCACTTATAATATTTTATATGGTAACATATTTATTTATGACTAGAATAAACCTTAATGATAACCAGGTTATAGAGATCTATTTTTATTTTTGTTTCTAGGTAACTTTTTGTTTGTAAAAAGGACCAAAAGCCATTTTTGGGTTTTTACCTAAAAACGCTAGAGCACATTTAGCCTACATTTATTGTCTTGTATTTTATAGTTTATCTGAGAACTTCTTCAAAAATATTTGTCCATGTTTTATAACTAACTACCCTAACAGATTTAGGGCAATATTTTCCACGCAGGAGAGGGCCATGTAAATACTAGTAAGTATCAGTTTAAGCTTCTGAATGCCACAAGTAATTGTATCAAGCCACCTCTCTCATTACACCTATGTATCATATCTACACTTCGTTCTCTTGTTTCTTCTTTCACCAAGGATATATGAATGCTTACTTGCATTTGCCATGCGTTGACACCATGACGAAATAAAACGTAGAAGGAAGAGCTTCTTTATGTATTCTTCTTTGAGATTGATTTGTGTTTGCAAAAAAATTTTCAATAGGTTATTTTTCACTATTAAAATATTACGGTTATGTCTTTTAACATACAAAGCGAAGTTCACAGATCCCTTTTAAAAACTTATACTTAGTGGATCCTCTAAAGCACGATATAATTGAGTTTTCTTCAGATCAGTAAACAACAGGTAAAAGATGCAACTAGGTCTGTCAATAATGTACAACTCATTGAGGCGGCCAGCACTTACTCTTCTAATCCTCATGTGCCTAGCAATTATTGTTCCAAAAAGCTAAGAGTATGCATAAAAGAGAATGTTGTTGAAAGTGGTAAAATCAATCTATATGGGTAGGTTTCTTCTTTATGATTCCTTGAAGGAATACTAGAGCAATAAACACCCTTATCCTCCTCTAATATAGTATTGGTGAGCTTTCCAAACGACAGACAGGTCAACGACTCTTTCCGGTTCTCACTTACCACTTTCATGATTTCTTGGGATACCTATTCTACGTTGGGATTTTTTCTTCGATTACCCTAATATGATTTTTCAGCACTTATTTTTGATTTTTTTCGAAGTCTCATAGTTTTTGTATACAACTAATAATGTAATACAAAAATAATGTTTACTTTACCACACCAAACCGGGAGGCGAAGAGATTTAATTTATAATGGTTTTTGAGTATGTGACGTCATTGTCATCTTGATATGACGTTGATGTTTTTATACTGACATATTTTAGGTTCATTTTCTAAATAGAACAAATTTTGACTCTAGAAAACCTTTATTTATTTTTGTTTTATTTGCTCTTAAAGAAAATCTAATGTAAGTAATAAGAGGATTTTTAACAATGACTAATAAAAAGTTCGAACATTTTTACATACCCCTTATAAGCAGTAAAATCCGGTTATACGAACAGAGAAGTCAGGATACCACGGAATCGAATAACATATCGAGTCATCCACCCTTGTCCCCGCTTCATCCATAAGCACCCTATCAATGGTATACGAACTTCATTATCATCTATCAAAGTGGATCGATCCATCACTCGAGGCCATCCATTTACCCAATTGTATTCGTATATCTATCTATTGGAATCCTATAGATTCTATTGTTCTTATTGATCAAGTCATCAGATTTCTTGTATTATTATTATCAACACAAAATGTAATTTCAATTATTATCTTTACTCTAGGCTTTTGGAATTTATGCAATGAATTCTACAAGTTTTACTTAAAGAAAAAATTTTATAATCACTTTTCTATTAATGGTTTATATCGTCAGCACAAGACTACAATACAAAATAATTGACCTGGAACATTAAGTGAGCCTGAAATATTCTGATATTGCCTTTGCTAATCCTTCATTTCCTAGTATTTAGGCTTTTCGATATAATTAAAAAAAAAAAACAATACAATTCTAGAAATAAAGTAAACTAAAATTCATTAGAGCCACAATAAATAATTATCAGTACCAGATACAAATACTAAATAGTAAAAAATGGTCATGTCCTTCTCCTAGAGAAGAGTAAACCAACAATCAGATTCCATAAAATCTTCAAAAACACTACAAAACTGCATACTCCGAGAGAGGGAAGAAATACATTGGCCTGGAATGTGGTCAAATGTTATGTGCGAAAAATGTAAAAAAAAAAAAAAAAAAAAAAAATACAACCAAAAATTCTATATCTCAAAAACTACAATAGCCTACAGCAGAAAAGGAATAGCATTTTTGGGAAATCCTGGTAAAATCTTTTGGATAAGAAAAATGTCAAAAAAAGAAAAAAAAACACACATACACTTTTGTTACTATACATCTATAGTAATCAAACGCTTCATTAGAGAGGCCTATTTTGAAGACGCTTTTTATTGCAGTTGGATCACCTCCTATGACCTATTTGGGTATCACAAATAAACTAGACTTATCCTATTAAATTTTTGAGCTTTCTATTTTTATAAAGTCTAAAGAATACCCCAAGGGTAATCCGCACCGAAGTCCACCCCAATGTCAGGAGTCAGGGTCTCTCGGTTACCTTTGGAACCTCTGCGAAAACTAGTCACAGGGTATTGGGAATATATGATCTCCACCCCTCACCGATGGGAAGGGTCTCCGGAACCACACCCAGCACTTTAGAGATACTTTGGTAGTGTCGCTGGGATGTTGGTTTGGTCTCTCCGTTGTTTTCTCTTTACACTCTGGAGGGATTGAGTTTGTGAATATATACTGATCCACCTCCCCTGTGTTTATCCACATAAGAGGATTCATTTCAGTATTTCTGGGGGCTTTTTATTTTTTTACTTCCCAATATAAAATTTATTTATTTTTGTTTATTTGCTTTAAAAAACATTTTGTTTTTTAAAAACTAAACAAAATATGTATTCTCTTGAAATGTTTATAACTATTAAAAATTTTTTGCATTTTTTTTAAACTTCAAAAATATATTTGCTCAAATTCTTAAACATAACCTACATTTTAAAGGACAGTAAAAATATATATTCAGTATATTATATGTTTTAAATCAGGTAATAATTCACAATACTGCCCTCATGTCCCAGGACCCCCTAAAAGAGGAATAGCCATTTGTCGCATAGTAGGATATGGTTCTTTTATGATTTTCTTTTTTTAATGAACTACCCACGTGGTATAGAAAATTTTACAAGGATTCCAAATATGTTTCATTTTCCTGTAGCTTTTGTAGTTTTTCGAGATATTGAAATTTTTTTTCGCTATTAGATCAGTTCGCTTTAGGTAAACTAATTGAGGTTCCAGCGATTTACAGCAATGTATTCCTTTTTGGTATTTCCCCGGTAGCTTGTTGTAGTTTTTGTTAGATATTGTGAATGATTGTGCGTAGCTCTTCTTAAGATGGCCTGGCCATATATATATTTTAACTTCAATTGAAATTTCATAAGGTCAGGTCATTCCTCTATTATGTGATGACCATAAAATCCATACACGATCGATACAAAATATACTTATATCAATTTTTACTAGGTTATTGGCTCTTCAAGTTAAGACCCACGCGAAACTTTACTAGTTTGTTTCTACGATAATAGAACATAGTGGTTATCAATCTTTTTTTATGTTTAAGTGCAGAGTTAAAAAATGTAAAATATATAAAAATCAAATTCGCAAAAAAAAGAGCAAACCGCTATTATCGTCTAAAAACTACAATAGCACAGCAGAAAAGGAAATAAATTGTTGCGATATCTGTCGTAAAAATTTATGGATATGTCGCACAAATAGTGATATAAAATAAACAAATAGAAATAAAATTATTTCGTTAGTTAATAATTATAGAAAATAGCAGTGTTAAGGGTCTATATTATATAGAGAGCTTTTATTAGTTAGACTTTGTTAAAAGCACATCATGTGAAATATAAGGTTTTTTCCCTTTGTTTTTTTAACTAAAACATTAATTTTCTTTCATACCGCACCGATGGCAGGAGTCGGGGTCTCTCGGCCTTCCGGGGAATATACGGGGTTATTGGTACTAATTCCCCTCCTAGGGCTCTGTGGGAAGGGTCTCACGGACACTCCCTGTTCCTCTAGTGGTATTTGGGTGTCGCGGGGTTCTTTAACCGCCCCTCTCTCTTCCCTAAAAACGAGGGCTCATATCGAGAAAAACCGTCCGCCCCCTGTTGTTCCCCGTCGGCCTCGAGCCCCTCAAAATCTCTCTACCGGCCCTGTAAAATACTTTACAAATCCAATTTCATATATACTTGTTACTATGTCCCAGCACCCTCCCCCAAAAAAAAAAGCCAATTTTTCTATTGTTTTAATTTTTTTTTTTGTTTTTTGTATACATGTTTATCCTCGAATCTAAATTTCTATATAAGGATTTGGCGAAAAAATATTTAATGTCATTTGCTGTAGCTTCTTTATAGTTATCGAACACTATTTTTTTTTTTTTTTTCTTTTCAATTTTATTATTTTTTTTTTTTTTAACACATGTTTCCTTCGCGTTAATATTGGGATCTTATTTGGGGATCCTAATTATTTGCGCAAGTGATTCCAGCATGTATTCCTTTTCCGGTACGCATAGGTTACGTAGTTTTGAGATTATGTTTTGTAATTTGATGGCTCTTATCATACATAGCGCAGGACTGGCCATATAATCAAAAACTATTTTATTTTTATATATTTTTGGTTTATTTAGGGATTTAATTATTATAAACTATTTATATGAATATCATGTTTTTTATTTACCTAATTTAAAAAATAGATATTAAAAATCGAAATAGAAGTCTATTTATTGGTTTTTATATTTTTAACAATTAAAAATGATTTAAATAATATTTATTGTTTATTTACTTATAAATAAAGTGACTCTGAAATATGCAATTAAAGTATACGACATAGGAACTATAATAAAATTATATTTATTATGCGTAGTGCAATGTTTACAGGTAAAAAATGTTTATTATTTTATATGAGGTAGAATTGCTTCACTCAATAGAACAAGGCCACAGCTTGAGATGTATCTGAAAATATTTGCTCATTTATATATTAACTATACGCCCTTTAAATAATGAGGTGACTCTGAAATAGATATATTTTTTCAGATTGATTTGCCCTGAAAGTATAAATCAGAAAACATACTTTAGTATATATATATTATATATTCAAATTTTATATATACTTCATACTAATATATATATATACTATATCAATGAATAATAAAATTACGAACAAAAAATATAAATGAAACCTAAATGCTTACCTCTGATTAATTTCATTTATTTACACTAGTATATCTATGTTGAATAGCCACCTTGATACTAATTCTTAGTATAAAGAACGATATGGACTAATTTTAGCATAAGAGAAACAGACGATGCTTTTTCATAAATCGATAGTTGCATCAAAATGGTTCATTAAATTTATGTGAGTATATGACTACCAAGAACCACAAAATAGCATTTTGTATTTTCCTTATCGTTATATGTTCTCTTTCTTCTCAACAGAATTCTGAGGCATTAGTGATATTATTCTCTGGAACAATTTAACATTTCCGCTTATTCGTACATAAAAGAATTGAAGAAATGTATGACTCTAATCAATTCGTAATCTCAATGATCTTTATCTAAAATTGAGTGAGAACATTTCAGATAAAATTTGGCAAAATCTCTAACCACTCTCTATTACATTTTAAAATGTATGGATAAAATTAATAATTATATTAATACACTATGGCCTATTTTTTTGGTAATAACAAAGCGTCTGAGAATATTAGAGTAAAGTCTTTCTCAATGCTTGAGAGACGCCACCGAAAGATTAAATACGGTCAGGTAATAATTCTTTATGAGTAACTAGAGAAATCAGTTTATAATAACTTCTATTCAAAACTAAGATTTATACAAAATGTAATATATATATATAGTATATTTATAATACTATATATATAGTACCTAACGCTATTACTATACCATATATAATACCTTATATATAATATATATATATATATATATATATATATATATATATATATAGTATAATATCTGAGTACTCTATCCTATACCTGATACTACCATATATATATATATATATATACTATACTTTAGTTAAGCACTCGAGGGTTACTCTTCGATTATCATTTAAATACAGCATCGATATTCAAAAGCAGTATCGATAACCCCTACAATCTCCCCATAGACCCAAAAATTCGTAAAATTTTACTAAGACACCTCAAACAGTTGTATATTTAAATAACTTTTCGAAACATTAAATGTCAATGGAACCACCAAAAATTGTGTTTAAACATACATATTATCAATAACCAGGACCTACCATTTTTTCAACGGATTATCATATAGAATTCAAAAGCTTTTGAATTATTAGGAATCCTAAAATTAAACAACTTTTATTCAACCGGGACGCGGGCTTTTCGGTCCGGTAGTGAATTTGATTGGCTTGGTCCGTCGCTACAGTGCAGGTGCTCGGTAGGGAATCGTTTCTAATGTCGGTTACTCCCATATAATTTGTAGGCTAATAAGATGCAACACACACACCAACCATAATATACATATATATTTATACACATATATATATTATGACTTGATCTATATGCATTCACCATTTTTCAGCTATTTGTAACATTCCATTATCCCCATGTTAGTACCATCTATACATTTACAAATCATTATACAAAATCATATATTTATTATCTTATCGTTATCACTTATAAATATTTTTCACATCACATCACACACATTCACTATGACACTTATACCACATCTCACTAAATGACACTTACACTTTGCATTTACACTTATCATTTACACTTATACACACGGGCGCGCGCGCACACAATACACACACACACATACTCATTCACACACACACACATTGGCTCATCGTATCTAACTCTTTCACAGACATCAGAGGCTCACTCTTTTCATGGACACACAATCACTATCATGTATTTTTCTTTTTCACCTACAAATGATTCCCATTCAATTATATTACACTTTTTATGTTATCATTACGTATAATTTATTAAAACCATTTAATTAAATGTTTATAATTAAACCTACGTACATTTTATGTACTATTATTATTTCTCCTATCCATAATATAATAAAATTAATTCAAAGTTTCTTAAAACTCTTCTATAAATATCAATCTTATCTTTGAACAAAGAAATTATTATTAACTGTTAATACTTTTTGTTATATAAATTAATTATAATTACAAGTTTTTAAAATAACTTTTACTAAATTTATATGAAAATAAATCAAGAAGAAATATTATTATATACCTTAAAAGCAATAAATCAGGTAAAATCGATAAGGGCTCAAGGCTTACAAACTAGCAAACCTTCAGTAAATTAGGCCTACATACATTCAAAACCTACAGCTATGCCACGTTATGGTTCTATGACTTACTGCTTACATCATCTTTAGCAATGAATCATCCAAGTATAGAACAAATAACAAAATACCACCGCTCTCTGTTCTCTGCTAACATACATCATGTATATATTTTAAAAACCTTTCTAAGCTCTCATTTATTTGAAATAAAATCAACTTCAATTTACAATTTTTATTATGCTACTCGCCGAATCTGATTGGATTTAACTAAAATATTTCAAACTATTTTTAAATAATTCGGATTTTTCTTTATTATTATTATTATTATTATTCTATGTAATCCTTGACAATCCATCACGAGAAAACACAACACGCCCGTACTCCTTACAGATATCGAAACTGACTCTACTTATCTGTCAAAATGTGTGGTTGAAATTATATGGCATTTAACTCTTAGGCCTAAAATTAAGGATAATCCTTTTTGTATCGAGCTCAGGGGCGATTTCTAAAGACGCCTCAATAATTTTCTGGCCAGGTCAATAATTAATACTATTCAAGACTGAACCTTTATATTCTGTAAAATGTGGTGCAAATAAGTTTTATTCCTACGTTTTTTGATGTTGTTGGTTTGTCCCTATAATAAACGTGCTTTAAAATATTAAGGATTTATGTGATTATAAAATGTAACAAAACAAATGGTCTGATTTAAGCTCCTAATACCTAGTGTATCTATAAAGGTTATTCGTTTCTAATGTATTTTTTGCTTTAAAGACAAAGAATCAGAAGAATCAATCGTAGTTTTTGATTATTTATTTTATAGAATATTATTTCTTTAAACTGAAACAATGCTGGATTCGGTAAGTTCTCTTTAATTTCATAATATAGTGAATGTTTTACTCTTTCTTGTGAGTGGTACGGAGTAAATTCCCTTATCTCTATTATTGTAGCCGTCGGTGATGGTGTATTTGTGTGTTCGAGATATTTATTTTATCGCTTTTTGGTTATATGTAGTACCGTATAAATAAAAAATCAATTAATTATTCTCATTATTCCTGAAACTTACCTGTGATTGGATGAAATATTATAAACTTAAATTTGAAGAATATGCGAGCGTTTTAAGTAACGTTAGTCAACTCATTTTAAATCATCACTCCCGTTTTAGCTGTTATAGACGGAATGGACACTAAAAAGCCTCTTGATTCATGGTAAATAAGTGTTTATTCAGAGTACAAGACCTAAGTGTATTCATGAATCACCTTAACAAGTATACCTAAATCAAATTCTCAAAACATTTATCCACCACATATGGGACCAATCAAGAAGTACCCCACGAAAGTAGGGTTTCATTCTTATATCTCATATAAAAGAAACCCCGATGGATTTTTGAATTTTTCTCCATGTGATGCTACCCAATGCACCCTGTTATCAATACCCAGCGTAATTTTCCCGTGAGTCCAAAGGTATCGCGACACAACTCTTGTTATATGTACCATACACAATACTGAAGAGCTGGCTTACAGAATACTTTTACACACACCAAGCCTCAGCTTATAAACTGGACTCCAGAAAGCAGTTTATTAAACCTTTGTGCGAAAGACTAACCAGCGATTATGAATAGCAACTTACTCTAGCATCTTTATTAACATACAAACATTAATCAGTTTTGGAAGTTAGATTATGGGGGAGAAATAATGAAACAGCAGTATTTTGATGAACCTACATCTAAATTTGGATTCATAGCATTGACTCAGGCCTATGACGCAGATGAATATATGTTAGATCAAATCAATAATTTTTTGTTAGGTTAACGAAAGCGAATGTTATACGACAGAAGATGACAATGAAAGACATATTCATGCATGTTATCTAATTATCACTCTAATTATATTTTACTATGTATATGGTCTATCTATGTGTGTTTTATTTACTTTAAACATTTTGTTTTTACTCAAAAATACTACGAAAATTTTATTCAATTTTATATGGAATATTATCTCTGATTTTGTGTAATGATCTTACGCACATAATCTCCCAGAGATATCTGCTTATCTCTTATAGTTTGCTATTATTGTACACGTTAAAGTAAATTTCATTGCTTTATTAACTATAAGAACAATGGCAAAGACAAAGTATTTTTATGCTAGTGTTGTTTACTTTTACTCAAAACCGAAAAATGTAATAATATTATCTATATGCATTTATTCTGAGCGGGAACTTTTTTAGTCGTGGATGTTGCCACTAATACTGCAATGTTAACCTTAATAGACAATTAAACACGATAACTTTTTATGAGGTCCGATCGATAATGTATTTTATATTTAACAAAAAATGATTAGGCATATTTAAAAAATTCAGAGAATTTTAATATAAATTAATCAATAAACATTATGTGTAAATTAAACCCTGTTATGTGGAAGTGTTAATAATATAGGACTCAAGTATTTAGTACCTGTAATTGATATAATTATAATGTCCGAAGGACCTTTATAATATTAAAATCACAGGTTGTAAATATAGTTTTACACTCTTGTATATAAATATTTAATCTAAAGCCCTTATAATATAAATACTTGGGAGGACCTTATAATTAAATATATATATATATATATATATATTATATATATTATATACTAATTATATATATATATTATATATTAGTATATATATATATATATATATACTATATATATATATATATATATATATATATATATATATATATGATATATATATATATATATATATATATATATTATAATGATTATTAAATTTTCTATATATAGTAAAGTTTTATTATCTTTATTTTTACTTTCTTAATAAATATTTTACATGTATGTTAAGAGTTTTAAATAACGGTGCCCATGTTCATGAGCAATGAAAAACAGTTTTTATACATACGTAAACCACCAAAAAAAGCGATAAAATATTTCTCGACCAATCACATACGCATAGGTCATATAGAGATATCAGTTGAGGATTACTCACCTGTCCACTCACTGAAGCAATGAGTATATAGGGCATTTCCTTCTTACCCGCTTAACAGCGATATATCTTAGCCGCTTGATCTATGATCAGGCATTTGTTTCAGTTTGAATCTTTATTTTAGATTTCATAATAGGAATATAATCATAACATTGATTTTGGCTACGATTACTTGTCTATAACTGGATATCTATTACCATTTTGACCTCTGGTAATTTACCACTTTTTTCTTGCCATTTTGAGATACAAAAAGGCTTTATCCTAATATTTAAGCCTAAATTAGGCCTAAAAATATTTCATGTAGTTTATAGCTTTATGACATTTTTAATTTACATGTTATAAAGCGCTCATTTGAAATATATATATATGATTATCACTCCTGGTATTGTTATGGTTCTTAAATTCAGTCCTCTCCTAAGAAACTCCAATTAAATCTAGGGATTTTTTACTCATAAATATCTTTAGTGCCTAGAAGTAGTTAATTATCAAACACAATATTTTTACATGATTGTTTAATATTTTATGTTCTCCTCTTTCTGTATTTATAAAGGAGTTACGCGGGTAGTTGTTTGATTTTACCTACGTGATCGGAAAACAATCCGAAGATATATGGATAACGGTATTAACACACATAATAAAAATAATGCAATAATTAAAAATAATAAAGAAGAAGCTCGATTGATTAAAATATACACTAATGAAGTATTATTTCTGGTAGATTATACATCGAGCCGCAAGTAATATAAATGTAGGGATATGATACTACAAATATGTATATCTTTTGGAGAGAGACTAGAACACAGAAAGATTTATAAAATACATGTTATGTTTAGCAGAGAAGAACTTATTTTGTTATTCTTATAATACTTATAACATGGCTAAAGATGATGTATAGAAGTAAGTCAATAGAACATAACGTGGCATAGCAGATTGGTGTAGAAGGGCGCTGCTCAGGGGCTGACCTTACTGAATTATCTGTGATTTGGATTTTTGCTTCTAAGTACGTACACAATTTGAGGTTTGCTATATTGGTATAATACACTATTTTCATAAATATTTTATTGTAATAAGATAGTTGTTATTGCAAAAACTTGATTTATGTGATATTAAAATTTTAATAAACAAAAGTATTAACTAAGTTGAATATATATTTCTTTGTCTTAATAGAGAGATATGTCAAAGTGATTGCCTCTCTATTCCAACTACCCGCAATTTCTCCTCAAGACCACCTCTTGGCAAATCTCCTTCCTAGTTACTCATTGAAATGAGTAATAAATAAAAAATGTACAGTGTTTAATTAACCACCACTCAACACATGGTCTTCTAATAATTATACGGTTAATAATGTGTTAAGTAAATCTGCGTGTGTAAGTAAAGCTGTGTGTGAGTGATAGTAAATTCTGTGTGGTTGTGTGTGTGTGTGTGGTGTGTGTGTGGTGGTGTGACCGCGTGTGTGTATAAGTGTAATTGTAAGTGTCTATGGTAAGATGTAAGTGTTCATATTGTGACAAGATGTGTGTGGATTCATAAAAGTTTTTTGGTATTACAAATATAGTGAATGTGGTGTGTGTGTGTATAATAGTCGTAAGTTTGCTCGCTCGCTAAAAAACATTTATGTTGTACTTATATTGTTTGTAAGTGTTTACTGTGAAGGATAACATTAAAATATTTTGGGTCAGTGTTTCTCTTATATAGTGAGATGATCAGTGCCTATAAGGTGCGTTTAATAAGTGATGTGGTGTTATAAGTGTAAGTGTGTGTGTGTGAGTGTGTGTGTTGTGTGTGTGTTGTGTTTGTGTATGTGGGTGTTCTAAAATAATAATAACAATATGCATGAAGTAAATATAACACTAGTCTGCACAAATAAATGATCAAGTAAAATATAAAATAAAATAATTAAAATAATATATCAAAGTAATAAATAAAATAAAATAAATATAAAAATATATACAAGATATTAAACACCTAAATTTAAATACATAATTTGATACTTAATACTTAACCTGAGCTTTACAAACAGTAAAACATATGAGTTAAAGCAGTAAAGCAGAAAGTTTAAAGCGTACCACTCAAGAAAGTTAAAAGTCAGTAAAGCCAGAAAGGTTAAAGCAGTAAGAGAAAGTTAAAGCATAAAGGCAATCAAATACAAAGCTAGTGCATAATTCCCCTTGTTGCTATGTAACACCTCTATTGATTTACTGATTTAATGCTTTAGGTATGTAAACGTATATGAGTTAAAGCAGTAAAGCACAAAGTTAAAGCAGTAAAGCAGAAATTAAAGGCAGTAAAGCAGAAAGTTACACAGCACAGTAAAAGCAGAAAGTTTAAAGCAGTTAAATACAAGAAGCATACTAATCCCCTTGGTGTTGGTAAGCACATCTACTCTGATTATTCTTGTGATTTCTTACTTTGGAATGCTGCCTCTTAAAGTTGATGTATGTAATTCATGTCATATTATAGTAGTATCTTTTTGGTATATACAAATAACATAAAAAATATTCTTTGCTAAATTAAATTCTGCCTTTCTTATTGAAGGTGAGTTAAGTGAAGTCGTAAAACATATGAGTAAAGCAGTAAAGACATGCTGTAAGGCAGAGATAATTATAAGTACCTTAAAACAATAAATGCCTACTTGAGTACTCTGGTATTTGTAAGTGTTAGGCTAAACCTCTCTGTGGTCAAAGGATCTTTATGCATTTCCGACTACCTTGTCAAGCGTATGTAAATTATGATGCTTACTTTAAGGAGAAATTTGCAATGGAAAAATAATTAGAAAAATGAAAAATTAATAAGAAATGTGAATAATCTTCTATTTCTCTGGGTTTTTTGTTTTCTTCTTACAATACAATTTTTAAAAGATTATAAAATTAAAAGTATTAAGTTAAAAAGTATTAAGTAAAAAATAAATCTTTATAATATATCTGGGTTAACTGAGCTGGTAAGATTAGTTTTATAAGTTATAGGGTTCGCGAAAATCGTTTTTAATAAGAAAGTGTTTAAAGTATGAATTAAAAATGAAATGACTTGATAGTATTACCCCCTATACCTTCTTCTTTTCCATTCTGCCGCCAGCGAAGGAATATTGCGGCCTGCGGGCGCAGGACGGTCTCTCGGGAGGTGAGGCGCAGAAATATTGCGGGCCTTGTTTTTGATGCGTGCGGTCTGCCCTGTGGCGCTTGTTGGTCGGGAAATGCTCGCGGAACGGGGAGCGGCGGGTCGCAACCACTGCGGGTGCGAGGACTTGGCATCCTTGCGGGTGGGCTCAAATATGCTGAGCCGGCTAGGTGGTTATATTGGGTTGTGGAACTAGGGTTGAATTGCCTAATATTATCCAAGATAAATGATGTTGGGAAGAGATGAGCCATCAGATGAATCATCATATAGATTTTGGGTATCAGGAGGATTGTGATCTGTTCAGTCAATAGTGGAGGGTTCTATGGGAAAGATGGATATCCTTTCAAAGTTGAAGGCATTTCAGGGGCTGGGCATTTGGAATTGCTGTTGTTTGTTTGGTTGGTGAGGCATCAAAGTTGAGGTCATTTTCAAGTTGAGGGCATGAGAGTTGAGTGCATCAAAATAGGCGTGGGTGTGTGAGGTGTAAGTGTAAGGTGTATCTGTGTTGGGTGTTGTTGGGTGTTGAGTGTAAGTGTATAGGGTTTAATGTATAAGTGGCTATGGAGAGTGTAAGTGCTTATAAGTGTCATAGTGTGTTTTATAAGTGTCATAGTGAATGTGTGTAATATAGGTGTTATATTAGTTGTTGTTTGATGTGTGTGGTTGTCAAGTGGATATATGATTTATAGTTTGAGGTATTGGAGTTGATTAGAAGATAGACTGAGTTATCTCATAGAAGTTAAGCTATTCATAGCGCCATGGTTGTAATATACAGCCATCCGATTATGCATTACCTTCATAACCTAGGGGTAGACAACCATATAGGGCTATTCGGGGCTCAGGGAGGCTAGAAAAAAGGCTTGAAAAAAAGTGGCACTCAGTTGGCACTATGTGGCATTGTTCGCAGCTTTTTGGTGCACTATGTGCACTCGGATTGACTATCTGATCACTTGGAACTCACTTGGCACTCATTGGCACTCACTTGGCACTCAATCTGGCACTTCACGCTGGCACTCCATAGATACTCATAGAACACCTAAATAGAACATCACTAGACGATGCACTCTTTCCTTACGGTGAGTTTGGGAGCCGAGTTTAAAGTGATGTGCAATCAAAAAGCATCAAATATAAAAGGCGCTAACGTAAAATTGAACCCATGTATATGGCAATGCGCCTTTAGAGCGAGAAATATATGGTCAAACAGGATGTGATATAGCATCAAAAAAAAAGGGAGGTCATAAGAAGTCCTTAAAAGGAAGGACAAATTACCGTGTGGATCAATTGACACCCACATGCTACGACATATAGGGGTGTCTCGCGCAAGATGTAGAATGTCAGCGTGTGATAATAAAGCTGTATCGCTAATGTAAAGTGTCTAAAATATTTGGTAAAAATGTTAAGTTGCCTGATTGTACAAATGAAGAAGATGAAGTGTCATATGTGAATGTTTGGGTCAGTATAAGTGTAAGTGTTGTGTATGTGTGTGTGGATTGATGTCTGTGTGTGGTGTGTGTGTGTGGGTTGTTGTGTGTGTGTATGTGTGTGGAGTTGTTCAATAGTGATAAGGATATAATCCAAACATGCGTATTCCAAAAAGAGTATAGTGAACGAATATGAACAATATCTCGAAACTGGGTGGGCCACGAGTGGGTAAAAATAAATTGGCGTGGGCCCAAAAATGACCCATGGTATATTGGCAAGGTCACGGCCGAAATATCATGGGTCAACACGGGGGGAGGTTAAGACATCAAAAAGCAAAGGGTAAGCCCCATAAAAGGGTGCCCAAAAATTACCGGGCAAAAAATGACCCACTGGTAATCAATTGGCAAGGTTCAAGGCTGAAATATGCACTGGTCAAAGCATAGGATAAAAGAACACTTCGAAACATAAAACGCGGAGGTCTAAGCCGAGATCTTCAAAAATTAGGGGTTCTGCAAAAAATTATGGTTCTAAAAAATTAGGGGGGGGATACAAGTGCCACACCGGTTTGCTGCGGCAATCAGTTTAGGCACTAGGGTGAAACCATATCTTCGGCGGGGATTCTCCGATGCTTGGCGTATTATGGGATTTCTCAAAAATTCTCGCGTGGTATCATCAACAAATTTCGGGTTTCTCAAAAAATTTGGGTTCCAAAAAAATTTGGGTTTCTCACCAAAATCCGGGTTCTCCAAAAAATCCGGGTTCTCACAAAAAATCGGGTTCTCAAAAATCCGGGTTCTCAAAAAAATT
>JABUQX010010676.1:0-39989 GCA_015478945.1 Trachelipus rathkii
ATATAGAGAGAAAGATGTATCTTATTGAGAGAGTCTAAATATCTATAGTATTTTTCTTTTTAATTATTCACTTCAGCTATAGGTAGGAAGCTTATTATATAAAAATTCAAAAAACTGTAAGTAGAGTGGAAGTGTGAATAGTGATAATGATCTGGTAGGAATTTATTATAAATATAATAGGAACCAGTAATATTATTTATTTTATATTGTTATTTCAGTTTATATTTTCAAATTTTTTTCTTCTCAGAAATGTTTTGGTGGAAGGAAGAGGTTCATGTTATTATATATACCATAATTTATATATATATATTACATATATATATTATATATTATTATATAATATTATGATATATATATAATACTTATATATATAGATATATATATTATATATAAGTTATTCACTATTTAAGTTAATATTAATATATATATATAATTTGATGTATAATATAAATCATATATAATAATATCACATTAATATACAATTACATATTAGATCAATTAAAGTAGATAAATTTAGTTCATTACAGTAACAGATTACAGTACAGATATTAAATATATATCAAACATTTAATTTACTACAATTTATTTATATAGACACAGATATATTATATATATATATACTATTAGTATATAAGTATAATGAATAATATGAATTCTTCATGTAGATATATAATAATATATCAAGTCTAACGTAAAAAATACATTACGTTAGTGTGTACGGAAAAATGTGGTATGGAATTAAGTGATATTTGGATACCATGTAATAATTATTAAAGAATTCCGGTTGAAATATTTATTGGGAACAAAAAATATAGTGAGTAGTAAGGGGCTCTCACACCCTGGTATCACTAGTATGAGGGGGTGAACTATATATCCTACAGGTGAGTACCAAATACTGAGAACTCAGACTTAATTTTATGATAAATGGAAAGCAATGTGTATTTGTATGTGTAGAGTGTGTAGTGTGTGTGGTCAAGCGTAGGTAAGTTGAGTGAGTCCCATAGACACTTACTATTACGCACTGAATATGATCAATTTTCAATTTTACAAGAACTCTTTTCACAGTACTAGATATACGAGAGTGGATTTGTGATTACTATATCTATCACGTTGTGTCATAAAAAACGAGTGCTTATATTCACTGTAACCTAACATACATAAGTGGTTAGAATAGAAATAATTTTGAGTGTGTTGTATAAATTATTTAAAAGTGAGCAATTAGATTATTATTTGACAAGGTTGGAAAAGAAATGAATGATACTAATGTTGCTAATTCTCATTCGGAGCACGAAGCGCAAAGTTGACCACGCGCGAATCCATGCATCAAAAAAAAGGAAAACTGGCCCAAGTTTGGCGAGAAGTAATTTAAAAGAAATTACGACAGTTTAAAGTCCCAGGCAAAGGAACAAACAGAAAAAATAAGATAGGGGGCGTTGAAGCGGTTAGTGAAAGGAAAATAACAGGAAATAATGGTATTATCAGAGGACTGTGGTATTGCGCGGCAGGAGGATTACTGAGTTGATTAGTTAAGGAAAAGGATACGTGTTGTGAGGGGTCGGGTGAGAGGGCCCGACTCTAGGGCTGTATGATGTAAAGTATATGATACGCTGAAGTTCTCTCACGGGTTCTTCGCATGACGGTTATATGTGTTTGTTGAAAAAGATTTCGAGGACGACGACCAGAAGACAAGGACACTTTGATTGTCATAAAAGGGGGGGGGCTGCTCATTCCTGTTGGTTAATGAAAGGTTAGGTTTATAATCCCGGGAACGCACACAGTATCAAGAGTTTCGAGGGAATTCGTGAACCCTTTCCAAAGAAATTTTTTCATTTTCCCAAACTACTGTTCTCTCGAAAATTACATAGAGGTCATCACTTAGTTCTGAGAGTAATATGCATTATTTGAACGATATATTACTAAGGCACTTGAACTTACATTACAGCAGTCGAGTATGGTCTGGCTACACCAACCCTGAAGTAAGGAAAACCCCTAATGCGTACAAAAGGAGCTTAACTACTTTTGAGGAGTCCTGGGGACACTGGTGAGAGGAACACAAGCGTTCACGTTTGAATTAAATATAGAGTAAGAAATTTAATGAATTATTTTTTAATGTTTCAACGTAAGCGTAGAAAATTATCAGTGGATAAGGTTTCTAATTGTGTTCTAAATTGGATAATACAGGTTGTCGTCCGAAGCTTATTTCTGAATCGAATATAGCTTGAATCCGAAGGGAACGCAGATGTTAGCCTGGCGGCGTTCCTGGGGGAGAACTTGATGTTGTGGGTCTTCTTCTTCTGTAAGAAAATCATAAATGTTACTATGAATCTCCAAAGGGTAAAGATGAACGACTGCGCGAGTAATTTCACAACTGTTCTCGTAATCAGAACCGATCGTACATACCATCCAGGGGAAGTATGTAGAACTTTTAAAATTCCCATTTCCATTTAAAGGACCGTCATCTTCCACCAGGACGACGTCACCGACAGTTACATTTGGGCAATCAGATTTATTGTAAGATTGCCTTAAATTTAACAAATAATCCTTTTTAACATTTAATTTTTAAATTTATTTACAAGGGGAGAAGTTTTTTATGCGTTTCCCAAATTTTAAGGAATCTAAATATGTGGAATCATTTTCAATAAGTTCCTCTGGAACGGGAAGTGAGTTTAATTTATGCCCTGTGTAATAAATGTTAAGGGGTGAGTGGTTCCTCCTATGGAGGTCTCCCTACAAAGTGAGAGACGGCTAATTAAACCAGCTCACTTCAATTATAATTGTATAAAAATTGCATCATAAGTATGAGGATTGAGTCAAGGTACGTTTCAAATGGAGTTTGGTTAACCCAATGAGACGCTCAAAAAATCCTTCGTAGTGGCTGCTACGAGCAGGATTGAACCTCCATGTAATGAGTATTGATTAAAAATTGTTTTACTGGATGTAAACTATGTAAGCTGTTTTAAATATCCAGATGATGCATGAAAAGTAGGTGGCGTTATCCTGTAATAAACGACAGAGGAACCAGTCTAGCCCATGAAACGCGGAATTGATTCAAAAAAGATTCCGTCTATTGGCTCTAAAAAGAGCCGAGATGGACTGCATCGAGTCGTTGCATCAGGTAAATAATAAGATATAAAGTTATAGTGGTAGCTGTTTTTGAGAAGTTTTAATTATAAAATGACCTGTCAGGTCAACTCCCAAAATAGTAAATGGCTTGGTGTTAAAACTCTTACTTTAAGCAAAGCAGCTAGAGGGGCGGACCTAAAAGTGAAGAGCTTGCAAACGTTTACACAAAATGCATGGTTTTTAAATTTTGTTTTTAATGTTAGCTTATTTAAAATATTGAAAAATCATATTTTCTACGTATTATTAAAAGGAGCTCAGAGGTTCCTAAATGATAAGGTAATTATATATATATATATTGAAGAATATGATGAGTTTTCATCAGATTGATGGTTATTTGGGAGTAAATAAGGTAATTTGGTGTCATAAGGTAGTCGAGGAAGTTTGCCTACTCTTACTATCGTCACCTGAGTATACATTTACTAATATTAATATTAAGCTGTTTACACAGATTGTAAGGGGTTTTTATTTTTTAAACATTCTATTTCAAACTGAAAATGCAAACTTTGCAATAAGAAATAGATCCAATATGACTCATAAATTCTGTTTCTCCTCAATGGAGAGTTGATGGGAGGATTCAGGTTTTATAATTGATTTATTTAAGGGATTTAATTTACAGAGTTTTCAATGGTTATAAACCTGAATACTAAACTGTATTTTTACAATTTTATTATAAAGAAAGTAATTCTCACTGTTCAGTATACCTTCAACAGGAGTAACTGTCACAGCTGAGATTATTAGAATTGTTCTTCTTCAATTTGTGAAAGGAAGGATGTTCCTTCCAGACTGGCCAGTCTGAGGGATTTAAGAGCCAAGTGGACCTGATGTCCATAAATCAGAAGCTATATATTTACAGTCTGACCACCGCGAGAAGCGAGTTCAGCGGGTTGTCTCGTGTCGGGACATATCCACTCTATAGCTAGGGAAATTTTTCTAAATCTCGTCCAACCCTGCTTGGCTTAAAGGTGGGGTTCGGTTATTTGTGAGTGAAATTCCACTGAGCTCATAAGTTATGATCATGACTATCACACCAAATGACCATATATTTTACATAAAATTATAAATAAATATATAATTTTATTCAAATGTTTTAATTATATAATTAAATTTTAAACCATACGAGTATGATAATAGAGCTTCACTCACCATATAATATTCTAATACTGATAGGGGGATGTGATTATTAAGTCATCTTATTAATGGGGGATACTTTAACTTTTGATGATAGATAATATTTTTTATTATTAGAAATGGGTGTATTGAGTATTACTAACAAGAGTAAATACATACCCACAGTAAACGTATTGCAAGCCAATAATGCATTAGGAAAAGCTATGGAGTTCCCACACATTAATTGAATATAATATAATATTTGTTAAGAGGAGCAATTAATTTTTAATAAGTTTAAACATTTATATGTATTACAATATTGTGATAAAACCACATAGTGTTCTTCTCAGCATTTATTTCTATTTTATATAGAAGAATTTATTAAGTGATAGTAATCTATTTTGGTCCATGTACTAAAGTATTTTTATATAATTTTTTCCAAATTTATTTTTGAGTAAAATACATTATATTTAGTAGCCTCTTAATATACACGGGTGACAAAACATACTATATATAAAGAGGATCTAATAATGCTAAGATTTAGTGACAATCATTTATTGCAATATTTACGTTTTAGGTTAGCTTCTTGGTTCTATAAAAAGCAACCGAGTGGGGTTTATAAGAACATAGTTACTATATGTAAGAATTTATTCTACTCACCATTCCATATTACTATTAAAATATTTATTAGATAAACAGGTTCTTTCTATGGCCCATTCTTTTATTTCTAGTAAACATTTATAGGAACAGCGTGAGAAGAGATTGATAGAGGTGATAAGCTACCACTCTTAAATTTATTATAACCTAAGGCTCATCTGCATAATAAGGATCTGGTTTGTACTTTAGATATATGTTTCATATTATTCCTCACTTCCGGTAGTCTAAATGTTCCAGTAGATAAGTAGAGTTTATCTACATAGTAAATTTTTATAATAAGGCATCCTTGTATGCGTTATGTGATGATTATTTCATGTGAGTTAATGGAGGTCATATGTACTGTCAAATATAAAATAATTAGACTTACAAAGTATTTACTATCTCACAAATAGTACTTAGTGAGATTGTAATCCATATATTATTTACTTATATATGTCGATTAATTTGTGGTACTGATAGTGAGAATCGTCTTAGATACGCCATAAGAAACGTAATTGAATCCGATCTCCATTTCTCAAACGATATCCCTAAGAAAGCCTTTAATTCTGAGGAATTGCGTATCATTCTTTTTAATTATCACTGCTTAATTTTTTAATAAATATAATTAGATTACTTATATATCTCAGCAATCTGTTAATCGTGATGAGGGGGAGACACCGTATTAAATACTGAGATAAGAGAATCGGTATTTCAGAGCTAGAGTACATGGATTTGTGAACATTTAGCATGTCATCAGGTGAATAACGGAAACAGAGTAATACGTTGTATTCGTAAAGATAAATATTTTGCTCTAGCGGATTGCTCTTCGACGATCCTCTTGATTTTTGTAATTAATAATTTTAGCAACACTCTTTTCTGAGGAGATTGAGAGTAGGATGTTGGGTGTTGGTGAATATGTAGCTTTATTAACTCATCTCTTACTTTTGAGGAGAGACGAGCTTTTTTCCTTTTAATCAAATATCGGTTTACTGCCAAACAGTTCAATATTCAAGGTTTTAGTCCCTGCATGCCTGTTTCAGGTACATAGCACTGTCTATAAGTTTCGATCTATGTCGTACTCATAGGAATCAATTATCATGTAATGAGGATGATTTGTAATGGGTCCATGGTGTAATTGACACACATATCTTCCTCATTTAATAAAGTCGCATAAATTTCCTTAAATTGATTCAATGGGTAGTTTTTTTCAGGCTAATGTATACACTGCTCATGTCGAGTGTAACATATTCCGATATGGTAGAGAGACTCATATTGTAGAACGATGACAATGGTCATACGTATTGGATATGGTTTGTTTATAATTTCCTTGCCTCTGTGATTAGCAGAGAGGTTATAGGGTCTCAAGCCCTGAGTAATTATTTTTCTATTTTTCGTATATATTTACAAAGCAGAAATTCTAGATTATTTGTGAGAATAAGCTTCACTGAGCAAGAATAAAGTTATATTTTAGTTATTTTTCAATGGATGAGCATGTCTCATACAAGCCAAGAGCAGACTAAATTCGGATATTTTTTGTACTTTTCTGAGGGGAAAATTACTTTTTTTCAGAAAGTGATTTTCAACAACCAATCCTTCAGTTGAGGAGAGAATCATATATTTTTTGTTGACGTTTATTAATGAGGAAACATTTCACAGCTCAGTACCGAGAGGCAGAACAAAAATTAGACCTAGTATACTAAAATACTAAATTATTCCCTTTGGGAAGATTATTGAAGAGTTGATAGCGCATTATAAAAAAAAAAAGATAATGTCTATTGCATTTGTATGTAGGGTGCTTAGAACGGAATTGTAAATTATCAATTATTCAAAATTACTTTCCAGGAATTTATATTCAGTTTCAAAAAAGAAATTAAAATATAGATTCGAAAAATGTTGTAATTTGCTTTCACACACCATACACCAACAGTATAGATCAAAACATTTGGACTTCTGCCCTAAAAGAAGATACAATAGTGACTTGAGAATCAGTGCCACCAGAAGCAAAGGTAATTTGCCCCAAATAATATTACCTACATTTGTTTTTAACAGATTTACATTGTTTATTTTCTCATAAGATTGGAGAAAATGGGGGAGGTTGTCGGATCCAAGAAGTAACCGCATATCGTAATGATATCTGAAGTGAGTGAAAGGACTAGCAAAGAGGAATAAACGATAATTTGTCTGAGCATTTGTTGTGGTTTTACAAGCCAGGTATTTTAAGGATCGTGGGAGTCTGCGTCTACTATGAGACAGACAGATACCTCGGGAAGTCACCGAATTTCTGCTGTACTGTATGTTTAAGGTAGACCACATCATGTACTGAAGGAGTGCCCTTTTTTGTTAATTCCGTTTATGGAGATATCTAGAATAGTAAGTACTCTGAATATCATTTTATATTTCTTTACCTCCAGATTGGATTATTGGCGGATCCTGAGATCCTGTCGAACAATACTATCGAACAAGATGGTTTGTCTCCTTATTTATATTTTAGAATCCTGGCTACTGGAAGAGTGACTCCGTGGCTCTGGCAACAACAAGGTGTGAGTGTAAGAGAGGTTTTGAGCAGATGTGGGGTACAAGTTGTAACATATCTCTGGTTTTTTAATATTGGGGACAAAGATGCATATGGATGTGTCTGTGACTGAGAGAGTGTGAGAACTTTTTATGTGTTTTTGACAATGACAGATGTAGGAGAGTGTGTTGGCACCTAATACCATTTTCGGACAACCTAACGATGATGTTAGAACTTTGATTGAATTCACGAATTTTCTAAGAGGTGTATTAAAAAACACAGTTCTTCATTTATTTTCTTCAGAGAATTTAATAGTCATATTATAAAATTATTTTGACTATTAGTAGTTATCTTATTATTATTATTGTTTTGCTCATTTTTTGATAATTATTGTGATTGTTATTATTATGGGAAGAAATCTTTAGATGGATAGGGAATGGTATCTTCAATTTAATTAAAGTTGTTATTAAAGTTAGATTTATTTTGGTTAGGCTTGAGTCTGTTTATTTATTATTGGACCGTTGAGGTGGTGAGTTTACATTTGTATTTAATATAAATGTTGATTGTTTTGCGGTTTGCCCCTTGTCACTTCCTTATTTATTGGAGAGAGGTGAAGTAGCTAGCGATTTTTAGAGGGAGTTTCTTTAATTGTCCTTGTGGATAATGTGTTTACCTGATGCTCTCAAAACTGATATGGCGCCTGTTTCCCATATCAAAAAAGGAAATCAAAGGGTCCAATCTTTACTTGACATGTCCATTTAACCTTTCTTAATTTGTGAAGGCAATTTTATGAGCCAGTAATAATCATCCCACATAACTAAGTAAGAGCCAGTATGTCATTGACGGGTCAACCCCTTTGACTGTTTATTAAAGATTCGCATAGCATTGTACATTGCGCTTTAAAAGCACATATACAAATGCTATAGTATTCATCACTCTTTGTAGGGTGTATCGTAGTTAATTGTTAGATAATTTAAAGGTTCTTGGACCTTTGCGAGGCTAATCGAAATCGCTTCTTAAGAAGACCTCGCAATTACTTATAAAAACTAGCACACCGTATGATGCATAATGGCCAGATACGCATTAACTGTATTATGACTGTGCCTTGAAGGCAATCCAACAATTGAAATCAATTACTGAAGTTCGATAGAATTCGACCTCTCGACTATTTATCATATGATTCAAATTGAAAGGGCATACTTCTGAAAATATGGACCAACTAAAGCGTACGTAGGTTTTTAATGGGTATGTGTGCGTTAAATGCTCCTGAGGCTCTGCAGTACGCGGAGCAATACGTTGATTAGGCGGGAAGCTGATCAGCAATGAGATGTTCGTAAGTTTTGTTAAATATTTCATGAGATCAATGTGGAAGCTGAGAGATGATAAATCAAATATATCAAGATGGAAGAGCACGTCTTTATCGTACGTAAAAGTGACGACTATTGCTCTAATTTGCAAAGATTTGTCCTGGTAAAGGAATTGTGCGATGGTTATAAAATTAAGATCTGTTAATTTGTAATGTATCTAACTTTCTTACACCTAGATTAATATAGAGAATGTCATATTTGGAATAATGTCGGGGTTGCGGCAACCATTTGGGTATTATTCATGTTAAACTGTCTGTGAGTACATGAGAAAGTAACAATATGCGCGATTTATTAAAATGCCTAGTTCGTATAGTGTTAAAAAGGTCCTATCTTGGAACAAATCAGAAACATGGGAGAGCATTCTTTAATCAATATTTTAAAAATTATATAATGAGAAATTAATAAGAACACTAAAATATTGAAAAATATTTAATATTTACAGATTGGCATACACTATACCCCTTCGCAAGCATTATGATAAATGTCACCAGAATATTGGTATTCATAAGTAGTATAATACAGAACAAGTATGTGTCTTGGAGACACACAAAAACTAATATTGAAAAGATTCAAACTATAAGATTAAATATATTAATTAAACAATGTACAGAATTTCACCACACTGTTGATTGCGGAAAGAACTGGTTTCATATGTACCGTATAAGCGCATGGAAAATTGTATTAGATAAATTTATGCAATGAAAAGAGTGGTCTTGTGAACTAAAATATTTCAAATATTAACCTATATTATTATTTATAATTAATGCAAAATCTGTGTTTATACCGATCACTCGTTGTGATAAACAAACTTCAGCCCTTGTAAGCGTTTTGAACGAAGATAAAAATATAATATATGTAATTATATATAAGTATATGTTTAAATGAAATAATGTAATAGATTATAGAAAATATTTTAAACTAAATTAAAATATCACGTTAATCATTATTATACTACAGCAAATCAGACGTATTACCATATATCATGACAGAGCAACACTTATGAAAAATTCATAGTTTACTAGGTGTCCCTTCAGAATCTACCAAAGAAAGAAAAAAGAAAAATGAAACGTCCAAAGCGACTTCAATATGATAGAAAAATACTCTTTTATTTTCGAAATAGTATACTATACCGTCAAAAAAACAGTTTTAATATTTACATATTATATATATAACTGATATATAATAATAATATATAATAATATAAGTATAGTATTATATATAAATATATACTATAATATTATATATATATAGTATATATATATATAATATGCATATATATTAATAATGTAATTTAAAAAATAATTTTTTTTCGTAAAATATTTGAAAGTAAATAACGTAATGGCTAAATGCTTAGAAATATAAATTCAAATTGAAATTTGGATTTTGAAAAGTGAGACTATGTCTCTTTAAGCTCCCTCTAACACAAAAGAAAAATATAAAAAAAAAAGCCCGGAAATTGGAAGTTATTAAAGGGGAATAATATTAAGTGACACGAGGTCAAACAATAAAAAATAATAGGGCGCTCTTAAATGCACAAAAGGATTTCAAAAAAAATTAAATTTTAATATAGAAGAGTGGGTTTGAACACGATGGTCGAATACACTAAGATTGGCACAAATTAAATGTTTATCTAAAAATGGGGGCGTGAAGGTTAAGTACTGATATGGCCCGCCACTTAAAATGTGGCGCAAGTCCAATGTTTTTATATAGGGGCGTGAGTTAACGCGCGTTGGGCGAGCGACACTTTATAAAATGTGGCGGCAAATTAAATGTTTTGAAATATGGGGCGATGAATAAAGCAATGAGGGAACCGCCACTGATAAAAATGTGGGATTTATGACCTTAGCTAGGTAGCTGAGCTAATGAGACCAATCACAAATTTAAAACTCCATTCATTTCTCCTGCTAAAAAAATCTCTGGCGCGGTAACCGCGCTGCACTTTCTGCTCGTAGTGTGTGAAGAGCCATAGCAATAGTTGAATAAAATTTGTATATTATACTATATATCCGCGGTGGGTCTCGTGTGGACCAAGGGAATTACTATATATATATTGATAGATTATACATAGGAGATGAAAATAATTATTGATCGTCTGTAATATACCTGCTATATTTAGATCGATATGCCATATAAAAGAACCTGAGTTTTATTATTAAGATGATATTGGAGGGGACGAAAAGATTTTGTTGTTTATTCACATTTAAATTCGAAATTTAATTTTCAATTATGTTCTTATGAACCTTATGTATGATTATTTATTTGCAGTTGGTTCCCTTATTAATCCCAACGCCTCACGCTGAATTGAACGAAAGTTATTTTCTGATTTACCGTGAGATATGTGTATATACGTTTATCGATACAGAATGTAGGTATAAAATTTGTTGCGAAAGTTGAAAAAATATAAGTATTTTGGAGAGGAGGTAATAGGAAGAATATTTTAATCTTGTAATTTTCCGAGATATTTAATATAATAATCACAAAACACACTGAAACGAGATATAATATATACTACTTAAACGACTTCTATAATAAAGTTACTTTACGAAAGTCAATATATAATAATAATCATAATATTATTAATAATAATAATAATAATAAATAATAATAATATAATAATAATAGAAAGCAGTGTACACAAGCATGAGAATATAATAAATATAATATAAATAAATAATAAAAGTAATTAAAAGTTATTCATGAGTCATGATTAATGACTATTTAATGAATAGGATGATAACAACTTATCAATACAAAATAATTATTAATTTTATACAAAATGACGTCTTCATATTCGAAGAACCCACGAAGGTAATTATCAATAGAATAGAGAACTAAACCTTCCACAATTAATAATAAAACTTTGGTTCCTTATTAGCGTATCTTCACCTCTAGTACAGAGAGCGGAATATGCAATGAAGAATCCAAGAAGCAATGTTTCACGTTTAAGAACATCTATCTAGTTACTACTTGATCCAGGGTGAAGCTCTCTCGACTAGGGATATATTCATAATATTTGCCTCACCATATATCAAGAATTACTTAAGCATACCCATAATGTCACTATGAACATTAATGATAAGAGTATATGAGATGACTGAGAGTATTCGAACATATGTAGGCACCCATTCAGGAAACTTTTGAGACAGAGAGCAAAAATCGTCACAACACAAGAGTCTTCCAAAAACACTGACCTATGTATTTATCCATAATTAATCTTGATATTCAATTAATACATAAAAAATTTAAGAGAGAGAGTAGTATTATATATAATCTATAAGTAGATATGTGAGAATAAAGCTACCAAACCGACGTAATATCACAATGGAACGCATAATGATTGATTAATTATAAAAGATCCAAAGTCACACTCAAATTTTAATAAATTTACAATATTAAGTGTACAATCGTAATTCATATTACACCCTGTCTCCACCGTTCATAGCATTATTTCTGAGCAACAGCACAGTCTGTGAAAGATTGAAGTTGTACGACTTATAGAGTTTGACATTAATAGAGGCGCGTACATTAAGAATCGCGTGACATTTAAGACGCGTGACATGAAGATCGTGTGAATTGAAGTCGCGTGAACATTGAACAGTCGCCAGTTGACATTTGACAAAGACCAATGACGTTGACTTGAAGCCGCGTGACACTTTCTTATTTATTAATTTTTCTTATTATTTTCTGATAAATATTTATGGTTTTATCAATTTTCTAACAAATATATTATAAGGATGTGATTTCCATTCAATATTTAAATGGGGAATATTACAATGACATTTTACGATGAATTTTACTCTTTCAATTCTACTTTTTTTTACTTTTAATCACTCTATATTAAATTTTCCCAAATTCTTTTTACTTTTCACATTTTCCTATTACTTTTATTGACATTTCAGGATGTTAGTGAGCGATTAAATTATTTGCATGTATAAAAAAATAAGAAACAAAAATTCAGTGTACAACACCTTGTGAAAAAAAGGTTGTGTAAATATTCATACTTTTAAGCTTTCATCGAAAAAAGAGGAGTAGAATAAAAGAATAGATAAAACCTCGAAGATTTCTTCACATATTCAATAAATACTGATTCATCTAAATTTAAGTACAAGAAGAGAAATTAGGTTGAAAGGTGATAAGACAGGATTTTTAATCTTCAGGTTGAAAACCCGAATGCTACCTTAGAGCAAAACTGTGGCCAATCCAGAGCATGATTAATTTCAACGACTTGAGAACTATTCTATAAGAAATGTAAATCAATAATTTATAACAACTGACAGTGGTGTCTGAACATGAGGTAATGTTTGATTATTGCTGATACTGAAACCTCATCATTAGACTACAAGAAGAAATCAAGCATTTTCGTTTATATGATATCAACATCAAAAGACAACTATGGCAAAAATGTATATGTAGTATCTCAAACAAACAAACTATTGCTTTTTGCTAACATCTTGGCAAAGAGAGAGAGGTTGTCAGGATGAGCCGTATTCAGTGAGGGCGCTTGAGATCGCTAATGTCTAGTCGCAGATAAGGCTTTATGATTGAACATACTAGCACAAAATTATATTGCAATACCATATTTAATGGAAAGGAACTTTTTTATTCTCGCGCGCGTTCAATTATATAAAAAAAAGGAATCTAATACACCCTAAATTATACATCGGTTAAACGCTTCAAAAATGGCGCGGAAACTCTAAACATATGAAAGGTAAGACCCGTCTAAGGATAGGCTCGATGAAAGATGTTAAGTCTACTCGATACTGAAAACGTAGTATTTAGATAAATGATCTCGAGCAAATTTCTTCTCGATCGAAATGCAAAATATGGACAGAGTCTACTGAGATGCGTCAGTAATTTAAGATGAGAATAATACGGCTCGTCTCGAATGCTGCCCTTATATACTCGATAGAGAAAATGCGAAAAGAGTTACCGACAAGCAAATTTAATCAAATAAACATCACTTTGAATTAATAAGTTTAAAACAATTACTATCAAATATATAGCAAATTTAAAACTATGTATTAAAATAAATAAATTTGTTGATAGATTATTGACTTTTCTAAATAAAACATGAGAGATTTATCAAAGAAAAGCAAACTATGTATTTTTTATTCTGAAATTTCTATCAATGATAGAAAATTACTTAAATTGTATTTTGTAATATCATGATTAATATACCAATTTTAACAATATGCCAAACCAGTGCTTTTTCTGATTAATTTGTCATAAAGTTTTATTCTCTTCGGCATAAACTTTGAGCTCCTAAAATATTCACAAGGTTCAATTATGGAAAAAATAGTTTTTTTTGACACCTAAAAAAACTTGAACCTTATCATTAGAAAAGTCAACCAATTTATTACAAGTATAATAAAAGAATGTCTTAAGACCATTTGACCTATAAATCAAGCCTGACATTTATGAGGAAAACCGAAGTGGCTAGGGGAAAGAGAAAAATTTCTAAGTGTGACATTTCACCAGTTTAGCCTATTTTTCTCAGGTGACCTGAAATGTTTATAATTATTAAAATATTTTACTTTGAACAGTAACAAAAATTTTAATCAAAATGTGTTCCTTTCTAGGGGTCTTCCTGCTCAAGAAAGGAAGTCTTTAAATTTTCAAAACGATTGTCAAAAGAAAATATAAATGTAAACCGTTTTTTTTGTATCATTACATTTTCATCAATTTATGTGCGGTGGAAGGGAGTGAGGTTATATAATATATATAGCGGCCTACTTATATAATATATTACTTACATATATATATATATAGATAGCCTATAAACATAATAGTATATAAATATAAATAAGGCTATATAAGACATATAATTAGACTAATATGAAACATGATATATAGTAGTTATTATTGCATACACAAAACATATTCACATATACTTTACATATATATAGCCAGTTATAATAGCAATACATACATACATATTCAAATAATATTACATTATATATATATATTACATTTGAAATATAAATTCTTTGGGCTGACCGAATTTGAGTGACCGTCAACAGAATAAGAAGAATCGTCGGTGAAATTTTAACAAAAATAATAAGAGGTGAGGTGGGGCTTCCAGCACTTATTAACCCCATTTGTTAGGTTACAAGTAACCCAGGGTCCCAAACTTGGTAACTTTTACTATTATTATTAAATGAATTAGATATTATGAATTTCAAGGCGTAGCCCAATTATATAGAGATTACTTTACTCTTATGAAGCCTATATACTGATCTACGCGTGTATTTGAACATCTTGAAATTCTCTCAGTCGCAGATTGACAACCGTAACATTCTCGAGCAAGTTTTTATTATATATAATAAAAGTGAGAGCTTAATTAGGTTTAAATTATTTTTACTCAAATAATTTTTTAAAAATGTAAATAGTACGATGACTAGTAAAACTCATAAAAATTCATTGCACACACACACACACACACGAATCTCCAGTCGTCAAATCTCCATTAAAAAGAGAAAATGCTCATAAGTTGTGCGACACACACAAAATTTAAAAATAAATTACGACTATATATATATAATATGATACTTTTGTATTGCATTGAGATATAGTTATTTTAATTATGTTTAATTTTATAATTATTTAATAATCAAAATTATACATTATTAAAAAATTAATCGTGATACATAACAGTAATACTTTTGTATTTTTGTTTGATGCTTCTTGTGAAGGCAGCGTGAACCACCGACTGATGAATTCCAAATGCGAGCCTCCGGGACGAAAAACGCAATTTCATTCGCGACAATGCTTCACTTCCTTAACATTTTCATTTCTAGTCCTCCAGCTGAATTGAAGGTTGGATTAATCAGACAAACTTTAACACTTACATATTTGGTGACCTCAACGTGATATGACTAGTTTGCCACTTTGGACGTGAAAATCGAATCACCCATGCCAGCATTTTCATGCTTCTTCTCAAAGTTGTGAGCGCGTGGTAAGAACATTTTCGTTGTTCGATGTTTGTTTTACCACACATCCGTTCAACGCGGTAATTATCTCATTTCATATGTTTACTTCTCTGGGCGCTGCTCTGTTCGGTCATCTCTCTGTAACGCCTTACTTGTGCCACTCACTGAGTGGTGCATTGTATCCAAACATGCATTAAAGGAGATACAGTAGTGGAGGAGAATCTTAACTCGGTGCCTTAAATGTAGTGCACACCTGGTCCCATCTTACAGCTGACAACGTCTATTTCCATAGGGTGCGCAAGCGGTAGAGAGTGTGCTTGTCGGCATTGAGAGTCACTTTGGGGGATTCTGTGGCGTGCTCGGTGGAAGGGGTTTTTTGCACAGAACATCAAGGGCGTAGTCCAGAGGGGGTGGTGCTGAGGGCTGCAGCCCCCGATTATCGTAGTCTGCAATTTTTTCAGAGATACAACTACGAGAGATAAATATATATATATAATATTATAAAAGTATATATATATATATATATACCATAAGCGGACACTCACGTATTTATTAACGTATAACGATAAAGAATTCTATGTATATCAATAAGTATACTATATTATTATATATATTATATATATATAATATATATTATCTATATATATAAACTTATTATATTATATTATTATATAATATATATATTTAATTATATATAATATATAATAATAATGTAATAGTTTTAATATATTATATATACTATATTATATATATATTATATATAGAGGAATCTTATATATCGAGTATAATTATATAGAATAATGTTCCAAAACCCTAGGTGTTCAAAATGGAAGTTTATAATATATTATATTATTATTAGATTATATATAATTAATATTATTAATATACCATATAATATTTATAATAGATATATATATTATAAATTATATTATATAAAATTAAATTAAATTAAAACGTAAGATATAGTATTATATATTATTATATTATACTATATTATATAACTATATATTTGCTATAATCTAATATATATTTAAGAATATTATTATTACACTAACTTTATTATAATATATATATACATCAATTATATATATATTTATATATATATAGTCACTAATTATATATATAGTATAAATAAATTTAAGATTAATTTATAGCTTAAGCTTTTTTTTATTTTAATAAAACGAAACCATACACAGAAAAAACTGAGACTCAATCAGAAAATGAGAAGAAGACTAAGAATAACTTGTACCAATAATTTAGAAACTATTAAATGTGGCGCAAGATCTGGACGTATTGAACTATCAACTCCAGCTGAAAATGACGTAAATTTTAGAAGCCTTCTTAGGTTTCTAGCAAATGGAGGTGACCAAGGCTTTTGATAAGATAACATTACTTCTTTGTTCCATAAAATTGCAATTGTTACTACGATTCCCGAATTGATATCAGAATTGAAAGTATTACAGTCATTTAGTAGCTTATACAAATGGAAACCATGTTGGAGTGAGAAGTTAATAAAATTATTTTGTTTTATTTCATATTTTAGATGTGATACAATGGATATTCTCCCAAACAGAACATTTTTACACTTGTAGTTCAGAGCGTGATTGAGTGATCGGAAGGTGTTCAACTCCTTTTTTAGCTTAAGAGAGGTTTTTTACATTTGTTCGGTTTATGATCATCTCAGGAAAGCATTGCAAATTGTCAATAATATTTCGAGAGACTCTACGTCTATCTGGTTATTTAGAGAATCTCTAACAAATTCAATAGGCCAAGGATATGAAAGAGCCTCTTCCATGAGAGGCGAATTCCGAGGAGGGCAATCTGTTATTCGGAATTGCATATCCTAAGCTCTCATACACACATTGTGTATCACATTTAGCTTAATTATACTCTTCAAACTTCGTAAAATCGGCAATTTCCGAATGACGTCTTAGGATTGCCGCATCGCTCTGAAATATTCACTTTTTTCGATCGAGTCCGAAGCGCACAATAAACTTCTGGAAGATAAAAAACGAATCGATTCTATGTATTCAGAAAATGACAATGGGATCACCAAGATGTCGAGACCAGATGGTGTGAAAGGCATGAAGCGATTTTCCTTTGTCAAGAGACTAATGAGCGAAAATTCTTTCATTGGAAGAAATAAAAAGAATAGGCCTGGTGATATCACAGAAAGCTACTTCTTGTTAAATTCAATCAGTAATTTGAATTTTTAATAATTACCATTAATCGCTTTTAAAGTAAATTTCTGGATAAAACACAACTGTCAAATACAGTCACGAGTGTCATTTTGGAAACATTGTCAGTGCAAATAAACTAGTAAAAGACTATTATTTCAACTTCTCTAAAAAGATAGACAAAAATCAGACACAGAGTTTAAAACGCACTAATTTGACACAGCTAAAAAGTAATGCGACATAGCTATGGTTTGCAAAAATTCCAAGAACTACGATAAGATTCCAGAAACTCATTGAGTTAGCAATTTTATTCCGTTATTGATATTCTTGATTTCTTCGTTGGACTGTGAGATCGATTTCCTTCGATCATGATCCACATCTCCACATATATCTCAGTCTCATCTCTCACCTATATCTTTCTAATACTTCATTCTTATTCTGAGTTCTATTCAGATTCCCTCTGCACGTGATGACGTTATTCTTCGGTCCCATTTCAATTTGAAAATGCGTCTCTCGTTCTCGTTGTTCTCACATTTTACCGTGCTACGTACTCAATCAGTTCGTCGGAGATCATATGACTGTAAATATCAAACTTTTTAACTTCTAAATTCCGTGTATTCTATGCTTTCATTATGGGTATAACGCTTATTCAATAACTAATTACCAGTTACTATTCCATTCCTAGTAATCTCTCCTATCAATCTCTACTTTCTGTTAAAACATTCACTCCGATAATGCAGTATTTACCGCTTAACTCTTCATCCTCTCACTCACCATCATCCCTCATCCCCTCCTCATTTTCCTAAGGTCACTGAGTTAATTAATCTCTGTCTTCTATGTCAACGTTCCATATCGTTACATCTTGACTTCTTACGCAACCCTACGTACAAACAACTCTACCACCCTCTCGAATCGTCTCCGTGCTCTATATCCCTCCATATATGCCAGATAGTGATCGCATAATGTCATTATGTCCCTCAATTCTCGTCAATCTCTCTTCATTTCCTTAAATCAACCATATACTTATAAATATAATTATAAACAGCAGTGTCGAGATAAAAAACACTCGCGCGCTTTCATCTCCTGTTTTCACATCAACATACTTATCGTTCCTGAGCACTCATTTTAAACATTACAACTCTAATTTCTCAACATCTGTTCATCTGCTGTGCTTTAATACTACCCTTCACGATCTCATTAGATTCCTCTCCATAGCTCTCCGAGATGAGAGATAGCTTTTTCTAGGCAGCCGAATCAAATCCGTTTTGGGCAGGATCGATGAAAGGCTTAAAAGAATATTCTTGCATTAATACTTCCAGCAATTTTCTCCGGAGACCATTCTCAGTGTGTATATAGAGGTTCGTCGTTTTTCCTCTGTCCTCTTCTATAGAGCTCCGTAACTGCTTCTCTTCACGTAGTCTCGGCTCCTACCTCTCTATCTCTTAAACTCTCTACATATTCATGAATTCATATACCAACCCAGAGGACCATCAGTGTGAGAAATTGCCTTTAATAGATTTATATGCAAGCTCCGTGTGACGTTTAAATTTATATTCGTATTATTATTGCTTGCCCACCTTTCGCAGCCTTTCCTCTCTCCAACACCTTGGTTCATAGGCAAACTGATGATTCTCTCGTCTCACTCCTCTCCACCCTCGCAACCACACTTTCCGAGGCCTACTCCATTCTCGGAATCTGCTCTTCATCTTTTTGTAAGCTCTCCCTGCATATTCCTCGCACCAGAGTTATCTCTCACCTCCTCGTCCTCTTTCTGACTCCCTCGTCTGTACGTAGCTGTTCTTCCTCTTGTTATTGTTATTCTACTATTAGCAGATCTCTCATAAGTATTGCATTCCATCCTAATATTCTCTTTTCTTCGTGGCCCACAAGAGAATGCTCGTCACCTTGTTCTAGTTCTTTTATATATATTCGCTATGTACGGCACGCTTTCTGTTATTTTATACTCCGTCGCGCTTCTTAAAAAGCTTTTATTCTTCCTTCGCCACAATCTCTCGTTATTTCTCCGTCATATAATATATAGTATATATATATTATATAATATTATATATATATTATATATATATAATATATATATATTAATATATATATATTATATATATATATTACCTAGAGTATATGATATATATATTAAATATACTATATATTATATTATAGTATATATATATATATATTCTATTCAATAATTTATGATATATTGATATATATTATATATATGATGTATATATATTAATAAGGCTAATATATAGTATATATAATATATATATAAATATATATATATATATATATATAATAGTATAAGTATATAATATATATATATATATATATTATATATATAAACATATATATATATAATACATATATATTAAATGTATTATATAGTAAATATATATATATATATAACAAATAATTATATATATATATGATATATTATATATATATATTATAATATATATATATTATATATAAAGTATCTATTTAAATATATATATTTTATATTATATATCTATTATCATATATATTTATATAAAATTTCATTTCAACTGTAATGTAAACTCAAGCTTGCTAAAAATGCAGCCCCCCCCATAGAATAAAAAATCATCTATGGCCTAAGGGCCATGCGACCACCATATGAACGATTCAAAGCAAGCTACGGGACGAAACGCCAATTCTCGCGAACAATGCCACTCTCTTCACATCATCTAAACTTCAGCTAATGGAAGGTCGCATCTACATCAAACTCAACTAGCCTCAATAATATAAACTGTATATATTATATCATTAATATATTATAGGGTATAATATATTAGTTGTATATGACATTAAAACATAAGTAGCAATGTGTTTAGTGACTTCAGTAGTGGAATAATATTTTCAATTGAAGATTTGGTATGAGTGTCTGTTAATTATATTTATATATATATATATATATATTTATAATAATATTAAATATATATTAATATATATAAAATTAATTAATAAAATACATAGCATCATATTTATACATAAATACGTATATTTAATCTGTATATTATATATATATAATATAAAAATTATGTCATACAGTAAATTAATTTATAAAACAATTATAGGAATCAAAACATTATTAAAACCGATAAATTCAATTTCTCTCTAAGTAAAATAGTATTACGGATTACTATTTGTTAGCATTGTTATTTTTAAGCATTTCCGAATTTCTTTAGAGCCCTTACATGTGACGTCATATTTTATTTTTCTTAAGCAAAATGTAATTTTAATTTTTATTGTTTAATTAATGTATGTAACGTTCTAATGATTTTTATTTAGAATGTAATTGTATCCTTACAAATATTTAAATGTTAAATTACATTTAATCTTACAATGAAACGTTTCTAATTGGAACTGTTGTGCGAAGACCCTAATTTTTGTAACTAATACCGTATCTGTCACGTCATTATTAAATTTTTTAAAAAAGACTTTGATATTTACTTTCCTGATTCCGACACATTTTATTGGTTCATGTACCCAGTAGTGCACCGTGTAGTATTACTAAAAATTTATTTAAATAGTATTAATGAATGATTAAATAGCTAAAGAATAAAAGCGATATTGTATGTGTGAAATTATACAACTCTTTCGTTTATCCTATTGGACTCAGCCATTTCAAAGAAACCGAACGTCCCATATCAAACTCAAATATACTCACTCTTGGTATGGACAGTTGTTTCTTCAATCTTTATTTAAGTTTTAGAGTGATGTTAAATTTTGTAGCTTCACAAATCTTTACACTATAAGAATATTTAATGTCAATAATTTTCATCAAGGTGATATTTTCATGCATATTTTTTTTATTTTGGATAGGAATGATTAATCGATTCAATATTTAAAAAACTTCATTGGTAACCACAGTATTGAAGAACAGGTTGATATACGCTTTCATTTTTGACTATACTGTTAAGGTCTACTTTAGAATCATGTCCAGGTATACTTTCATATTTTGTGTATCTTATTTAGGTCATATACAATATAATAAATGTGAAAATATATCAAAATATTCCTGCACACCTTTATTATTTTGAATTAGAATCATGTCCTATAATAAATAAATATACTCGAATATATTAATAGTATTATATAACCTTTTCAAATATATATAAAAATCAATATAGTACCTTAAAGGATCACTCAACCTCATTGTTGAAGGAATTAATGATTACCAAAAGCGTTGAGTACCATCAACCTAATTAATGAATAAAATGCTGCTGCTGTTCAATCCTTTTGGAGAAAGATCGTTGAATATCAACTGTTACGGTATCCAATGAAGTGGTCATCTCTAATGGCTCAATTTTACCTTATGTCTTTGTGGTTTAAACTACTTGTGTAAACTTGTGTGTAAAATTCTTATGTTGAGCTGTGAGCTCATCCTGTTCTCTTAAAAGTTTGCTTGGACCTAAGTTAGTTACGTTTGTAGTTGCTACTACTGTCAGTGCTAAAATAACATTTATGTGATATAGACACAATCTATGAGGAGCTGAGTATAAATTAAGCTAAGATGTGTCGAAAGTATTGCGCAAGGTCTTGTTCTCACACTCACTATAAACTTTACAATTTATAAAATTGGGTCAAAAATTCTTGCAGTGTGTAATTTTTTGTTTTAGTGGATCAGCGTTAAATTTTAAATGTAACTAATATTTGACTGGTATATAAGTTTCCAAAAAAATTGCTAATGGTGATGCTGGACTTTTTATCAGAGAGAATTTTCTGATTTATTCTGGGATGTATACGATTTACTGGATCAAGGAAAATTACAACTGTTAAATATATATAATTTTTGTAATTTTCTTTGAACGATTTCTATTGATGAAATAAAAAAAATTAAAATTAGGTTATAAGCCAACACAAAGGGCTTCAATAAGTCTTAAAGTCTAGCAAGGAAAATTAAAATTGAGTTAGCATCATATATATCGTATTAGAAATACTAATTTTTTTTTTAAATGCTTCATGAAAGAATTTTTTCATTTTTATATAATATTAGCTATATTAATCATATAATATATATTATAGTCAATTATTAGTATATTAGTATATATATATATTTAACATATCTAATATACTATTCAAACTTTGATATATACTAGTATATATATGTATTAATATATACTATATTAATATATATATAATATTATATATATATATATATATTATGAGGGGACATTATACTCAAAGTATATATTATTCTATAATGAGCTGGAAAACAGCAATATCGTAAAGCTGCCATAGGTTGAATAAGAAAGCGGTACAAGTAAAGGAAGATTTGGAAATTATAGGCCATATTAACTAAGATGTCAGGTTGTAAAAGGTTCTGGAAATAATGAAGAGGTCATCGATAGACTATTTTAGCAAGTAACTTAAACAAGGTAATTGTATTCCTATCCACAGCACCGGTTTACAGAAAGGGCTACTCAGGTCATAGAGTACCAACAAACCTTTTAGAATTCATTACTTAGACTGCAATTATATAATCAAGTTTTCAAATGGATATTAATATATATTTGATGTAAACTAGAGACTTTCATTGGATACATAGCAAATTGTCTACTAATATTAAAGAGATGCGTTGTGGATAGAAAAACATGTTGTATTAAATAAACATGGCAATCATGTCATCATGGGAAAGTTAAGAGTGGTGTACCACAGAGTTCACTTATGGGCCACTTTGCTCCTCATATAATAGTATAAATGGAATTGGACTTGTTGTGAAATAAATAGTTTCCGATGTGATACGCCGACGATCTACGCGTAATACCATCAGTTACGGATAATGTGAATGGAATGCATAAAGATCAAATGATCATTGATAAACTTCCTGGTGGTCAGATAAGTGGCAAATGAATTTTAAATAGTATAAAAAGTTTAGTAAGGTTCTTCACCTAGTTTCTCAAATAAAAGTTTTAAACTACAATATGAATAGGGATTGGCTTGAGTCTTTGGACCAATAAAAAGATTTAAGTGTAAGTGAGATTATAAGCAGTAATTTGACAAGTAGCTAATCATGGTTTGATAGCAAGAATAAAGTAATAAGAATCTTAGGCATAATAATCAGCAGATTGTATGTTTAAAAGCAAGATAGTAATAAAGTAAATTACTATATATAGCTATGTTAAGGTCCAGTAATATAGTATTGTGCACAAAGTCTATTGAGCCCTTATTTTAAAGAAAGACTTAGATATCTAGAGAGAGTCAGCAAGGATGATTTCATGGTTTGAGGGTAAGAGCTATCAGAAGAGGCTTAAGGAAGTTTAGAATGTATTTCTTGTAGAAAGGCGATTTCTCAGAGGGGAAATACAATCCTACAAAATTTTTACATCTATTGATAATAATACAGAGAAAAAATAAAATTCCTTCATAAAGAGCACAGCGTGAGAGAGCAATGGAAAATAATAGAAATTAAGTATTAAAATATTTATTAATTTATGTTTGTCTAAGTAATTCACATCCACCTCAATGTCATTGTCCCAAATTACGGAGTAGAACATTTGTAGAAAGTTTTTTTTAGTTTATGGATGGGTTTTGGTAATCATATAGATTATTAGACCACGAAGCCAAATTGCTGGTTTTTAGTTTTAGCATTATTAATTGTTTTACTTATTTTTTTATGCCATATAAACTTTGTTATTTAAGGCATGTGATGGTTTGGGTATCAATACTATCTTTTTATTTTTTTTTTTTTTTTTTTTACTAGCGCACCAACCTTGATGTCACTCTCACAGTCCCACCCTAGGGTGCTTTGTGGATTTGCATATATATATATATGGGTTCTGTTGGCTTGACTGGACAGTCTCGATAGGTACCATGTGGTTCTTAACTGTACCTATATTATCTTAAGCTTACTTTTTCGTTATTATATATATTAATATAGTAAAGCTGTGGAATAGACCCACATATTTTCGTTCAAAATATTTCAGAGCCAAATAATATATATATTATGAGTATACGGTAGTGTTGAGGATGGTATTCATGGTAATGACATTGATTGATATACTATATATATATATAGTCTATACAATCAAACTTTCAATTATATAATATATAAATATTTAAATGAAATTGATAGCAATCAAAATGGTTCTGATTAAAGTAAGTAGGTGTTTGTATCCTCTCGCACTAGGTAATTTACAAGCACCCAAAATATATAATAGTCATTATAAAGGAATTTGTGTAAACGCAAGTAGGCCCTAATCTAAAGATTATGGAAGCCCCCCAGTAACGCCCCTAACCTAATGCATTATGAAGGGCCTGAACTATACTCTAAGTTAATACATCAAGCGCAGAAAAAAAAATCTCCTTTTAGAACAACTGAAATTACCTTGCGAGTTACAGTGATATAGTGCGTTTTCTCATGAATAGGACGCTTTTAAAAAGCAAAACTTCTGGGGTAAGTTTATCATATATCTTAATTAATAGTTCTTTAAATGTGAAAACTTTTCATAGCAAATGGGAACTAATAAGTCTTCTGGTAAAAAGTATAAATACTTTATACATCAAAACTATTATTTTACAGCGGAGGAGAAATTTGAAACACTTTAATAACTTTACCTAATAGTGATGGCTAATATTAAACAATCTTTCAAATAAAATTAATTTAAAATAGGTATAAGGAAGAATAGATTGGTGCACTCTTATCCGACCTATAAGTATGATGTTATACATTCAGAAAAGTATAAATCTAATATTATGCTTCTTGTTATGGAACGAGTTGTATAAATTTTGATGATAATAATTCAGCTGGACCAATATACATATATCGAAATAGCTATCTAATTTAATTAGGTGAGACGTTGCTACGTTATAGGGGTTCTAACTTTTGAGGAAGGTAGTAATCATCTAGTATGATTTTTAGGTTTTATAACACTTTCTAAGTGTAGTAATTTAAATGCTCCTTCTCGAATGTCTGGTTTATCTACTTATTTTTCAACACATGCAAAAAATATTATTATTCACTATACAGGGGTGAGGATATCTGGCGGGGTGGTATTCAATTTTGGTATGTCATAATGAAAAATCACGATAACCTTATTATTCATGCGATCAGCACGAACTTTCAGCACGAAACTTTTGGAACAAGTATGGTTGGGGAAGATACATATAATTTTTGTTTTAAAATAAATATTTTGTATATGCGAATCAATTTGCGTCTGCTGCATGGAAAATTATCTAAATTTATCAAAAGATTCCCCATATGCAGCGGCAGAATTTTATGCTTATACAAAATTTATTTTAAAACATAAAATGTAAAGAGTGTTGGTAGTATATGATCTGCAAGTTTCGTATTGACCAAACAAAAACATTACAAAAAATTATCTAGTAGCAAAAAATAAAAACAATAAAAATAATAAACTAATTGGCTATTGTAATTTTTTAAATATATTATATTCCAATTGCAATGAAACTTTCACAGCTTGTGTACCTTTACAAATACACATATTTAATTTAGATTAATATTATCTCTGGTATATGCACCAACAGTTTTGCCTCTCTGATGCCTCTGAGAAAGACTTTTGAAAACTTGAAATGTTTCCCATGAACAATCTGTTGGGCTTACAAAAATTTTCTCTAAACAAAAATTGTCTAACCTTCCACAATTATATACGCTCTGCAAATTTCAAACGGTATGTAGAAATAGATAATTAAGTTTCATGGTTTTTATTTTGAGTCAAATATTATAATGATTAGTGTCATGTTCAACATTTTTATTATATATTCATTTTATTAGGCCAATATGGAAACTGCATATTTTATATGGCGCTTTATAACTTCTACAAAACACTACTTTATTTAGATAAATTTTTCTGTATATCCACAAAATGTGTTTTCAGCTGCTACTCTTCGAGGAAAAATCTTAAAATTATATCGTTTTCCAATGAACAGGGTCAATAATGCGTTTCGGTAGTAACAGAAATTTATTTTACAATGTGTATCCTTTCTAATTTTATATATGCTCTGAAAGTTTTGTATTAATCAGATATATAATAAAGTTATTGAGATTTTTTTACCGCGGTTGGCAAAAAGAAAAAAAAATTCAATAAGTGATGCCATTACTTTAACTATTCATCCTATTAGATATATAATTTTCTACATCTTGTAAATAATTGGCGAGAAAACTACATTTTTCATTTTATTATTATTGAGTGATAGTAGTGAGCCGGTACAACTACAGTTTTTTGTGACTTTGCTTGACAAGGCGACGTGTTATGGAGTTTAAAGAACAAAATTATTTGTTTGACATGCGTTGAAGCGCACTCCAATTTCGGCCTTGTTCAATAGCCGGAAGCACCTCGAAACATTTCTTCTTTTGTTATGTATTGTCAATTATGTATAGCATTGAGACTACAGCATCGTGCCCATACCCCTCACTTATGGTAAAGGGCATATGAAAAACATTTTGGGTATTTGTCACTTACGAATAGACTTTAACATTTGATGGTGTTAATTTAAGCAAACAGATTTCACAATTAAAAATAAAAATAAATAAAAAAATTCTCTATAATATTTTGCTATTATGCTGAGTTATTTCATAAAACATATGCATATGGCAAGTATTTTAGTGAAATTGCTGGAAAAAATCTTTTGTAGTTCAGCAGAAATTCACTGTTAAAAATTGCTGATAAAAATGCTGATTCAAGATATTTGGGAAGAAATTACACAAATTCTAAACACCTCTTTGCATATATCATCATAATCAAATATGGTAAAAGAACCTTTCCTCTTTCCAATGGTGTATAATTTATCCCAAAAAAATTACATCGCAACGTCCCCTTAATATCCTTTTTGAACTCTGAAAATGTTTTGAAAAAAAATTTGTGGGTCCTGACCTACAGTATTATATATATATATATATAATATGGATGTCCGATATATATATATTATAATTATATATATATATAAGCATTAAAAATACATACTATATAGTATATATATATATATATATATAATATATATTATATTATATATTATATATACATGGCATATATATATTTTTGATTATATATTTTTTGAAAAGAGAGTTTCTCAAATTTAACCAAACATATTTTAGCTAAAGTAATAAAAATTATGTCAAATTAGGTAAGTTTTTTAAGGTAACCGTTGAGTGGCAAGCTTCTGACATAATCAGAAGCTTGCCACTAAGAATTTCTTTAAAAACTTTTTTTGTTTTTAAAACTTAGAATTTTATTTGAACTCTAGCAATTTGTTTTCCTCAGAGATTAGTTAAAATCAACAACAGTTAATCTTTGAGATATATTTCCTTTTTCGTTTTATAACAAAACTTATTTAATCCTACCTATAGTCATTCTTATATACACTATATATATTAATATATATATATATATATATCATATAATATATATATATATATATATCCTATTAGAAATTGGACTGTCAAATATTTCTCTGAAGTATTTATTGTTATTTCAAAATATTGGTTAGTTTGAGAGTATATCTACACATTATTGTGGTATACTTAACTAATCTTATTCATAAACCAGAACTAGAGGTCAAAGCCAACTAGAAGTTGTAAGCTTCAACCTAATAGGCTATATGGATCGTTGATGCTGTTCAACTAAACCTAATGGATAAAAATTACAATAAAATAGAAATATTATATAGTAATATATAATATATATATATATAAAATATATATATAGTATATATTATTATATAGTATATATATATATATATATATATATAATATTATAGATATTAAAATTGTATATATATGTTTTCATTTTATTAAACCTAAAATATTTTTTACAATATGTAAAAAATATAGGTTTTCAATAATATTATGCTTAAATACTTATAATTTTTTATACGAAGATATTTCAATTATTAATCATATAAAAAATTGTAATATCAAATAATATACATAAATAGTTGATTGTATACAAATAAAGATTGAAACAACATTCAGCAGTAATTCGAACTAAATACGTCCTACACCTAATGAACTAAACCTATAAGTAATGTTTTAGTACAAATTGCTCTTTTATATTATCTATTATACTGATAGATATGCTTATAAAATACAGATGAATCAATACATAAATAACTTCAAAGAGAATTTTCTTATAGCACCCTTTTTGTAATATATTAATAGCTACCCAAAGAAATTTTTATGTATAAACCCATTTTTCGTAATAAGGATGTTGCGCGTAAGCATAACTACCTAAATACTAATTTTTATGCGCAAATTATAACAACACCATTAATCGAAAAGGAGATAGCTTCTACAATATTTGTTACGATGACAGAATTTTTAAAAAAGGTTTATATTCATGTTTAATTTTTCTTCCAATACTGACACTACAATCCTCATTTTAAACCAGAGATTTAAAAGAATGAATTTCTGACACTGAACTGCACTATGCGAACAAACGAAGACATTGCTCTATATCTGCATAGTGGATTTCACTAAAAACAAGACCTTCCATGATGAACATATGTATTTATAAAATAACTCACAACCTAAGTATAGGCAATTATATTAGAGAACTATAACCAAAAAGTTTCGTAATAATTTACATGAAGTCATACATTCAAAATGTAATTATTCATATATAGCCACGAAATTGACGAACAAAAACAAAAACGAACATATAAAAAATAAGAGGGTTTGAATTTTCGTTACTATCAAGAATTAGGTAAGTCATGTAAAGGAAAACAAAAATTTTTTTTATCTTTCGATAAACATATCAAAGAGAAGTTGAAACTGTGAGGGTGGCAAATACGTCTGAAGCTAATAAATGACAACATTCTATACAATAGTAAAAATTATACTGCACCAATTTTAACAAGTTTAAAAACTGTAATTTTGAAGAAAAGTAATAGTAAACAAAAAATAATAGTATATTTATTTAACATTCTTTTTTTTCCTTTTTCAAAATAAAAAGAAATCTCACAAACTTATTATATACATATCCGATAAATTGTGAAAACTTTGAGATCAGCAATAATTGAGAAAAGTTACCATATTGTTCCTATTAAGATAAATTTTTTGTATGCAAAATGCCTTTTGCACGTATTCATACCAGGAAACATAAATATGTCAAATAGTTTCCCAGCAAGTAGCGCAGACAACCATTGAGCCATACCATTGACAGCCATTTGATCAAACGCTTCCAAGAAGTATACTTTGTCAAGTTCCAAGGGTTCACAACTTTCTGGAAAGTCAGGAAAAAATAAACTTGGTCAGAGGCAGGCTCAGACAAACGTTTTAAAGAGACTAATGCTGAAGAGGGAAATATCCGCCGTTGAAATTCCAAACAAGCAGAGAAGGAAATTTTAAAATTCAAACATATCTGTTCAAATATATAACACATCGATCTTACTGATATATACTTATGTACTTAACGTTTATCATTCATATGGTATTCTTTTTGATAAGTGATTCATGAAAAGGTTGGGCGAGGAATGACATTCCATAAATATAATTCTAATCCGTTCTTTCTATTAGTTCACTATTGACTACTATCTTCACTTTCTCGTTCTAACGGGTTGTTCCAACTTCATCCATTGGATGAAAGGTGTTTGGTCGTATTGATGTGTTTTAGACTGTATGACTTATGACTTAATCTGTTTTTATGTTTTTTTCTGTTCAGGGGTTCATGTCTCCAATATTTTTATGACGTCTCAATCTTAACTATGCATTATTTTGTCGCCTGGAGAGTGGAAACAATCTGCTACTATGATGTATAAGAATGAATTTCAAAGAAAACAATTCACTTTACAACATATTAGAAATAGGACGTCGAATAAACCCAACAAAGTTATACTAGATGTTGGTAAGACTGAATTAGTTGAAAGAACATAATGTTCAAAATATGTTAAAAAATACTTCACAATATTAAAATAGGGTCGAATTTCAAAGAAGAATTACAAAATCATAATTTAATTTAGTCAAACTTCAAAGAAAACACATTCACATACTTATTAAAAAATTTCACGTTATATGTTTGCCTATCATAGGAATCATATCAAATATTTCGTGAATCAATGTCGTTGACAACTTCAGAAAATATTTAAATGCATCACCACATACTTTTCTAATATCATACTCCAAACCTCGAATTTTCAATACCCTATGAGTGTTCTATTATAATAACTAACAAACAGTTTAATCATCAGTTTCATTCTTTTTGCATAATGATAGAGTTACAGGATCGAATAGTATGAGACATCATTAAAGGTGGTGGATTACTAAATCTCTAAAACTCCGTGTGCTAACTAGTCCTATGGGAAACATTAAATTAATGTTCCTAAGCTAGTGAGTGGTACTAACTCATAATTTTAGAAATGGGCACGATGAAGGTAAATATTGAAATGATTAATACTATGGACCTGCATACCATACTTCTCTAGAGAATAAAGCAAAAAGGCACAATTACATCTCTAGACTATACTTATATGCAACATGTAAGCTCAATCTCTACCAGTTAGAGAATTTAAAATATTTCAAAAATATCTTACACAGATTAGTGAATTCAGAAAATCAAATAAGAGAAGTTTTATTTCTTCTATAGTACCTGGGAATGAAATCAATGTTATGAGGAATTGTGGAAAATTATTAAAACTTAGACTGATATTCTTTCGCAACTGAGAAAACTCACATCGGATAAGAGAAGACGGATTAATCTATAATTAAGCAAATTTTTAAGTGGAGAATCTGAAAGAACATTATGAGTACTGATTTACTAACGAAGAACCGACGTGCAAACAATGCTATAAAGATTCTCAACAGAAAGGTACAGTACATAAAAGTAACTTATACAATAAACTAAATTCAATTATTGAGACGTATAAAACAAAATGCAATACGATGCAAGCTGCCATAGTGAGAGAGAATATGAAGAAACAATCACTCAAACACACGAGAATAATCAAACTAACAATACGCAATGAAGAAAACCATATAAATAGATAAAGGAAACATTAAGAAAAATTATTACAATAATCTTACTTAGATTACAGATACATAAACTTTATTCAAGAATAAAACAGCACAGCTGCAAAGAGCTTCTTTGACAGAAGAATGACGCATATAAAATCAAATATTTCAGATGCTTGAAAGATAAGTTAACACTGTATTAGATTAGCACTGATAAAATAATCATTCAACGCATTAGAACTTTTTGGTATAGCACAGTGGAGAGATCTACCAAAGACTATCATTAATGTAAGCATTTTAATTTATTTCTATGTATAAATAGACAATGATGACTTTTTAGGAAAAAATAAATAAAAATGGAGTGCGTTGGAAAACGGCATATAGAGGAAGGTGTATAAAAGGCATGATTAGCTAAAAAAATAAAACACTAATAATTTTTAAATTAAGTAATTTCATGATGATAAACATCTTCTAATAGTAAAATTAGCATAATTTAATACAGTGGAACGGCTCAAGGTGTTTAATAATGATTTAATAGATATTTTATAAACTCATCAACATAACAAATCACAGGCAAACGCAATAAAAACGGTAAAGAAAAAAGTCACATGTCTCCGTCACACCATATGAGAAAATTCTCGCGAATTTGTTCCATGTGAGAAGGTCAGGGAACTGAGTCAGCGGAATCAAATTCAACAGATCCTCAGTGTGGGAACCCTCGACTTTACCTCTAAGGGCTTTTATACAATACATTCTCAAGTCTATCGATTGACCATGAATAAATAATCATCAATGCTAATGTAAATGCAACCAATTTCTATTAAAAACAAAAAAATGTGCAAAATAGTGAATTACATATAGTGAACTTATTTTATTTATAAACGCATCCATATATTGAAATTCAGAAGCGATTCAATATACATTGAGGAAGTAGAGCACTCTCACTTTTTAGATTAGACCAAAAAATTTTTGTATGCTCTACAGATTTGTCCCACACGTGCTTATAGGGAAAACATTTCAAAGTTTATCAAAAAACGCCTGCAAAACTGAGATTGAGGACAACCCCAATTCGATATGACAGAAAAATGTTTACTGCGTTATTATAAAAAATTGTAAAATCTTCATTGCAATTGCATAAAAATATTTAAAAAATGTATACGACACTGCAAAGGCGGATTAAAGTGTCTTTTAATAATTACGAAAATAAATATTGGTGCGATGGTGAGCTTACGGAACTTTAGTAAATTGAATTATGACAATAAGTAACAAAGTTTCATTTATATTTTTGTATGGCATGATGTTTGTAATTCTCACAAATTGGTCTGAGTGCGGCAAATGAATAGAGATAATTACTCTGAAAATAATATTTGATCTCGGATTTAATTACATTGTTACTTCTATCAGCATTACATTTCTCCATACAAAAGAAATTTATTTATAAAAATAATGTGTATCTTCCTCACGACAATAAGTATATCTAATTCGAAGGTTTGAGTAACGAAAAGAAGTGTTATAAAGATTAATAAAAAGTAGATTATAAGAGAAATATATTTTCAAATATGACTTTGCCTCAATACAAATTGAACACACGCCCTCTCCCCATCTTCCCCTGTTTATTGTAAAATAAGATATTTTTTTAAATATTAAAATACACAGACCATTCGAAAATAGCATTCATGTCTACACTAGAAAGTTTAAAACTAATAATCATAGAATTTGATGATAGGAATGACATCGAATTCAATAGTTAGGAAACCCTAATGTTATAAGTGTCCCATTAAAGTTTATATATTAATATCAATGTAATCATTTTAGATATCGACATTAGCTTTCATGAATTAACACAACTTTATAAATAATCAATACGATGTCATTTAACATAATTCCATTTAACAGTAAAGATGGAAAAAGAAAGACAATTACTCTGACAAAATTTCTAAAACTCAAATGTAAATTTGGGGATAGATATTAACTTCTTTTTGTGATAATCCTCGACATCATTAACTAGACCAACGATGCAAAGGTACAATGAGAAGCACTATAATGACGTTCTATACACATAAGAGACCAGATTCTATACTTACTAACAACTTATATACAAAAACCCCCATCATGTCTATCCATAAATTCTCAAAGATATAAGTTTCATACACAAATGATATCATTCTATTTAATAGAGAGATACAGGCTTTGTGTAGTCCTGCAGTTAGCAAAGAGGTGAAATACTGGAAAAGTGCATCAATAACTAGCAATACTTCTAAAGATTTCAATATACTATCATTTAGGAGCAATAATGTCCGAGATAAGGGATCAATAGAGTTTGCGTGTGTTTGTTTACATAATATTTCCTTTTCTATCTATTAAGCATATATATCCAATTAACTGATTGTGTAAATTTGAGAAAGATTCATCATCCCTTTAGAGATCAAAGTAAGGCAATATAAGCATTTAAAGGATGCGCACTAACTATAAAATCTGCAAGATTTGTAGATCTGTAGTCTTATAATAAACTTCACATATCAATACTAAAAAGCTACTATAGCTAAATCTTAATAAATATATTGAGAGAACCACCATAAGTGACATTGGCTATACTATTACACAACTCTGGAAAATGATTTATAATCCTCGAATTGAAGAGTTTAATTAATGTAGGAGAGTTTGCTGTAAGTTCTTTCAAGCACAAAAGTATATTTCTAGACTCAAATGAATAAAGGTCAGAGAATTATTTCAACTGTAGTAGTAATTAACCTTTGATTAGTGAGTGCGATCCCTACATGCAATATTTGAGTTGGATACCTCGTCCGCATAAATGAAGACACATATTTATCCAAACCATTACAAGTTTGTATTCAAAGATTTGATCATAGAAGAAAATTCTGTAAAGTTATAAAATGTGAATTCAACCAAACTTGACAGAATTGTGTGCGAAATATGCAGGCTAAATGTATGAATTGTAGTTATGTTCATCCTTCTTATTCTAGGGAATGGAGAGGTGATGATGTATCAGAAAGGTAATTTATTTGCTCGCTGTGATAAACAGATGAAAGGAAAGGTTGAAATGAGTGGTGAATGTGTAGTGTGGTAGTGCAAAGGAATAAGGGGGGGGGCGGGGAGAGAAGGAGCTGAATCTGATAGCGATTGATGGTACAAGCTATGTAGATTTTGTGTGCGTGAGTACTAGATTACTATAGGTTAACTTTAAGTTTGAAAAGGTAAGAAAAGGTATGTGTAATATATGGCAAATACTTGAAAAATTTCAGAGAGTTTTGCGATTCTCTCTGGAATTAATCTGAATGATGTCTAGATGAGTGACCAGATTGGAGCTTTAGACTAATTGTGCTGGGGACTAAATGGTTGGATAGGTGATCAAAAAAGGATGCGTATAACGGTGTTTTGGTTGCGAGATAAAATAGGGATGGTAGGAAGGTGTTTGATTTCTTTGAGGAGAGAGATAATATTTAAAGTACTTTTCTTTAAAAATAAGATATTCATAAGTTACTAGAGTTGTGTAGGTGAGAATGGAATGAATGAAGGCTTGATTTTGATTTGTGTTGTGAAGATGTGAAGTATGTTCTGGATGTTAAATCAGTGATTGGTTAGGAATGGGATTATGGATCATTATGTTGTTATGTAAAATTAAGTTAGGGATGATGGAGAGGAAGTTGATAAGAAAGAAGTGGGGTAGAATTAAGAGTGACAGAAGTTAGCTGAACATGAATAATATAAGGTATAAGTTATTTAGAAGACTGTGCAAAAAATCAGTGATGTGAACATTGAACTGAACTGATCTGAAGAAGACTTGAAGGAAAAGGTTGTTTAGTAGTGATAAGAAAATATGTTGGAGTCTAAAGTGGACGTAAAATGTTTAACAGTGAGTATAGGCTGAACGGTGATGCAAGCCGATAAAATTGAAAATAGAAGGCGTGTTGAGTGAGAGTAAAAGCAAATGATGAGGTTTAAAAAGAAGATGTTTGGAATTATATAAGGAGAAAATAAAGGAATATAAAACAAATAGGAAATAAGAAAAGATAATGAACATTTGGAAGGAGGAAAATGGGGATTTACAAGGAAAAAGCTCTTCCGGAAATGGCGAAAGTGAAGTATTGTATATATGATGGGGATCTGCTTAGAATATATAGAAGAGAGATTGTGCTCTCGTAAGCTGATGATATGGATCAAAGGAATGTGGAGGGAAACTTCGAGATCTGCATAACATTGTGCAGTAATGAGAGTTGATAATGAATGTGTGTGTTTGGATGGTGAGAATGAATTGGTATTTGGGGACGAGGTCATTAGTAAAGAGGAAGGTACAGTGAGAAAGTTGATGAATGGTAATTGCAGGTATAGATGAAATTACTGGTGAACATGATAGACGTGAGGAGAATGGCGATGAGAGGATTGGAAGTTTGTGTAGCAAAGCTTTTATGGAGGTAATAGTTCCGAGAGTTGGAGAGCAGTAATAGTACTTTTACATAAGGGTAAGGGACTTAAGGGTAACTGTAGAATTAAAGGGAATTAGTTATTATTGAGTGTTGTAGGATATTTCTAGTATTTTGGTCGAAAGAGTTTGTACGATGACTGAAGACTAATGGTGAAAACAGGTGCCTTTAGAAGTGAGAGAGGATGTGTGGATCATTAAACAATTGAAACAAATATTGAGAAAAGGAGAGGACTTCAGTTGTGTGTTTTCAAATAGTTTTATGGTTCGCAACAAGACGAATGATAAGATTAATACGGAAGCTCTATGGCAGAGGTATGATATATTGTTGGTTCGGTAGGCTTCTGAAGGAACAAGAAATTATGGAGTGACATGGTGCAAGCTGTGTAGATTAAATGATATGTTGCAATAGTGAGTTGTGTTAATGTTAAAGTGAGGAGTGAGGCAGGGATCTTATATATCTTGTATTCTTTAATTTGTATATGGAATGGGTTATGAAGAATTAGAAGTGGGAATGGGCAGGGGAAGGTGTTAATGACAAAGAATAGAGAAATAGAGATGATACGCTATTATAGTGCGATATTTGATTTTGAGAGGCAATCTCAAGAGAGCTTGAGAGGATTTATAGGATAGAGGGATTTGGCCAGGTGTGTAAGATGGGATTTGTAAAGTATACTAAATAAGAGTAAAGGTTTGGTTTGGAGTGAGAAGACTCCTGGTGTGAAGTAAGTTGAATGGTGAGCAACTGGAACAGTGTCTGAGTTTAAATATGTTAGGATAATATGTTGGAGGAAAAGGAAACTGAGCGTAGCTAGAAAGTTGTGAATGGTATGAAAGTGGCTTGATCAATTAAATCCTTGTGGATAGTAAAATGACTAAGTTGGTGCGCTGGGGTCTTAAATGAAGTGTTATGTCGTTGCTGTATTCATGTACAGTAAGCACTATGTTGGAATAGCATATTATCTATAAGTACAATGTGTTAGATGGAATCTTAGGGGTGTATAGGTTATAAGAAGTTGAATATATAGCAAGAGTCCCCAGATTTAAGTTGTGAAAAAGAGTAAGTTAGGAATAATGAAAAATCAGATGGTTTGGGTCATTGTGAAAGGATGGGTGAAGTCGTTGGGGTTGATGTTATAGGTGGTGAGGGTGCTGGGAAACGACGGCTGGACAAAGAAAAAGTGGAACTGAGTGCATAAAGGAATCTGGAGGGGAGCGAATGTGGAGTTGGCAGGAGAGATAAAAGGAGCATAATCGGCAAGTAATGGCGTTTTGTGAGAGTGTATAACGTTATGTCCACCTGGGCGAAGGGACTACCCTCATTGCGTAGATCAATGAGGGTCGTCGCGGTCCGTGAAGCTTTAGGGTGGATTTTTCTGACTTGCGGATGTTCTCAGTAACGGTTATAAAGGGCGGAAGCGATGGCTTCTCTTCTAATCTGCTCAATACTAATCTTCTACATTTCTGTCTACGGTGTGTTATCTGCAACTTACTCTATCTTGGAAGATATATAATGATAATATAATATATAATAATAATAAAATATAATATATACTAATTCTTATTTCTTCTTTCACCTTCTTCTTATCAAGCTTGGGGTAAGGTGCGTGACAAGCATGGAAAAGAAAAGCAGTAGGAGACATGACAAACGTCGAAAAGAAGCCAGCCTTACCGCCCCCTCTGTACATTAATTAGTGAGAGAGCTGTCACAGACAGAAAAGTCCACCCTAGAGCATCATAGTACCGCGACGGACCCTCACTTGGTAAATGTCATGTAAGGGTCATAGCCCCGGCCAGGTGGGACCAACAACCATCCCATACGACACCAGCATTTACTCCTAAACGCCCACCTTTATTCCGCTCTGCAAACTCACATTTCTCTCTCCTTCAGACATTTTCACCGACTCAATCACTTTCTCTTCGGTCTCCCAGCGTCGGTTCCAACACTCTCTCCACATACATCGCTTAACAACGAACTTGTCATTTAATTTCCTTCCACTGACCAAATATCCAACATAACTTTACATTTATTCTATCATTTACCTTTTCTTCACACACACCATCTCTATTTTTTTTATTCCTCATTATTAATTTTTCACCCCTAGGCATTCACTAGATTGTCCATTTCTGAACCTTGTGAACTTAGATTATACTTCTTATTCAGAATAGTCTCACTAACATAACAATAAACAGGTAAGAACATAAGTAATAATAAAATAATGAATAAATATTAATATTAACTAATAATAATAATAAATATAATATATAATAATTGATTTATTTTCAGTCTTTATGGAGAAGATTTGTTTTTGGATTCTATTAATTATTAACGATGAACATTTTCTTTAGAAGATTGACCTCGACAAGAGACAATGATGAAATTGATAATTTCTTGTTTAGTTTCGTTGTAGAATGTTTAGTTTTTTTTTAATTCTGTCAGATATGAGTTCAAAATGGATTAATTTAAATAGATACTTTATTTTAAACTACGGAGGATAATGCCATGAAAAATGTTAAATATAAAGGTGAATGAGAGAATAATGAAATAGACGATACTTAATTAATTAGTTGTAAGTAAGATCAAGAATATCGGATTTCTGTGTTTGAATTAGTATAAAAGAAGATAGATAAGTTCAGCTTATTTTATTATTATATTTAAGAAGAGCATGGTAATTAGGGCTGACCAATCTAACTGACCACTGATATAAAAAAATCTAAAATGAACGTTTATTATTAGTTTGGAAAGTAATTTGTCGAATATTAATATAGATCGTGTCTTCTAAAATTGACTTTTTACAAGCATATTCATTTATACGTCATATCTTCTACTACTTTTGCGGTCTCGTGCATGTGACGTATTTAAATGTTACGCCAAGAGAATCAATAATAATAATATAATAATTAATAAAAAAATAATAATATATAATGATAATATAATATAAATTATATTATATTCTAATATATGTTATATTATGATATTATATAATATATTATAATATATATATATATATATATATATATATATATATATATATATATATTATTATATATTAATTATATAATATATATATTTATATAATATATATTATATATATATATTAATATATATATATATATATATATATATATATATTATATTATATATTATTATGATTATTATTTTGCTATTATTATATTATATATTATATATACTATATATATATTATACTATAAGTATATATTATTATTACCAACATATATTCTATCCGCGAAGCGTTTGTCCGTAATTACCTGTATTATTAGTATGGCGTACATGGCATTCAGTACCAGTAACATAATGATCCAAGAAAGAATTTTAGCTGCATTTCCGGCAACGAAAGCATGTTAAAATCCTGAATATTATATATAGATAATATATATATTATATATATATATATATATATATATATATATATATATATATATATATATTAATATATTTAATTATATATATATATAATTATACCGCGATATATTTTACAATATGTGTGAGCCAGGCTCCACCCATGGAGTTGATTATTTAAATCACATGTGTGGCTATTTCTGTGGGCCTGGTGGGTTGTACACGAGAAAGAAAAAGTGTGTGTGGTGTGTGTGTAGGTAGATGTTGATGTAACAGAGCGGGTCTCACAAATTTACAACTTTTTTTCTTGTCTTTTATTATTATTATTATATTACGTAATTATACCTATTTTGTAATAATTAAATGTGCACCACTAGAAACGACGGCAAAATATCAT